>CAVNYN010206625.1:0-16230 GCA_963692815.1 Nyctanthes arbor-tristis | reverse complement strand
AAAAAAAAAAAAAAAAAAAAAAGGAATTGAGAATTGACTGCAAACAATCACATTGCACAGTACATCCAAAAGCTAAGAGAAAATTTCCTGGACTACATATATCTATTATGGTATAGCTCGTTCATGAAACATCCTTAAATCAATTACAGAAATAGTAGATCTACCTCATTCAACCTTTAGTATGAATCTGTTAAAGAGGATTGAAAGGACTATCAAGAGGGGGATTAAAAAAAGTGAGCTTATACCGTGCGGTCATCCTGTATACCAAACGTACCCAAAAGTAATGCAACTTTAGTAAACAGACTCACATAAGGGAAGACATACTATTTTTCCAGCCAAACAACCTTCGACTTGATTGGGTAGGCGTGAAGCTAAGACCAAACATCTCCTTGAGGGCTTCACCTTGCTGCGAGAATCCTATGAGCTTTGCCACAGTGGCAGCGCTTTTTCTAATGTGATCCATATCTTTGACATCACTCCACAACTGCTGGACAAGCTGTAGTCTTCTTCGTTTTGAGTTTACACTGATTCCCCATTCCTGGTAAATTTTATCTTTTTCATTGCCCGTGTACCTTTTATATACAAGCCTGTTCAACATCTCCCTCTCCCGGCGAAGAGCTTTCTTGCTGTTAATCCAATAAAGCCAGATGATACAAGGTGTTAGTCATAAAAGATTAATTTCTCAAGCCGTTCAATCCAAGACAATAGTCGTATATGTTTATGAAGTAATAACAGGCATCACGGCACAAAAATGAAAGCGATAACAGCATTTATATCTACTAGAGATGAGTTATACTTGTATGACATTAAAAATGAACACTGAAAGACGGGGTCACATATGACATATCCATGCACTTAATTGATGTCCTCATTTAATGCTACATTACGGTCACATCAGGTGGATATCATACATTTTTTTTTTATATTACAAAGGGGATTGTAGGGGTGGGGAATTGAACCCTTGACTAAGGTTTTAAGAACCTAACCAGGATGCCATTAGACCACAGGGGTCTTGGCAGGTAGATATTATACATGGTAGACATGAATAATAATAATTATTATTCATAAATAAGGGGGTTGAAAATTACATAACTGGACATCATCTGGTTTTCAACATCAAAAAAGGGGCAAAGTGATTGCAGTCTTTATTTATTGGTTTTCCACCTTAAAAAAGGACCAAAGTGATTGCAATCTTTATTGATGGTTAAGTTGGTTTTCCACCTTAAAAAAGGAACAAAGCGACTGCCGCATTTATTTGTAATTACACAGATAATTAATCTCCAGTAACATAAACTCTCTCTATATTACTCCCTCCGTTCTAAAAAGATATTCCCCTTTTATTTTTTACATAGATTAAGAAGCATCATTTAGTGTTATTGGAAATGTACAATTTAACAATATATTCCCTAATATACCATTTGATTTATTTAATATTTCACTTTAGTTATTCTTTGTTATTGGTTACTATGCATAATAAATGAGGGTATATTAGAAAACTAAAAAATTAACTTAAGAAAGAGGAAAATAATTTGGGACGAATAAAAAAGAAAAGGAGGAATATCTTTTTGGGACGGAGGGAGTAGTTAACTCATTGGCATTTGCCCCCATTTAATTGGGGGATTGAATGAGAAATGATATTTGTACGCTCAAAGTGTATAATTTTTGTACACGCCCCTTTGTATTTACTTAAATGTCCTTTGTTCCATTATCCTTGAAATCACAACTTTTGAAGGGTGTAAGTAAATTCATAGGGGTGTGTACAAAAGTTGTACACTTTATGTGTACAAATAGCACTTTTCGGGATCGAATTGATTATAGAAACATGAGTTCTTTGCCCTCATGGAAACATGTCTTTGCCTTTCACTTGCTGCGCAAGTGAAAAATAGCGCCTTTCACTTTTTGTGTTTGGGGGATCAACTGTGCAACTAATATGTAAGACCAGTAATAGAATTGCTGGGATTTCCTCTAGATGTTACTGTGCAATTGAATCACATGTACGCATTCATTCATTAATTTCCTACCAATTGTGAACGGAAGAGGAACAGCGGTTACCTTGATGCCAATGAAAGTGTACGGTCGTTTTGGAATGATGGATTTCCGTTAGAAAATGTCTCCTTCAGGAAGGATAATCTCCTGTGCTCTACCTCCATGTAAATGGAATCTGTAAAGTCGCCTTTAAAAAGAAGGAAGAAATATGTCCTGTGGACCAATGGGACATTGCAAGCTTCCCACAATTCAATTATCAATCCCCGCAACTTCTCAAACTTCAGGGACCAATCCAAAGAAGCGACCGGAGAATCATGAATTGTATTCAATTCTATATCACAAGCATTATTTTCACCTCTCTGTTCCTTTTCTCCAACCTGCACATAAAGCACGCTAAGCATTCAAAATAACGTTAAAGAATCTTTTTCCACATAACACTAGGATTTAGCTTTCACGTCTAGCTCAATCAGAGAGGAGAAAGAATACATGCGCAATAGAGTATATGGGGAAAGAGTGGCGAATGATTATTATAACTTAAGCTTACAGGCATCTATCTCAATGAGAGAAGGAATACATGCACAATGAAGTATAACATGCGGGAAAAGGGGAGTTTGGGAGAAGCCAAAAATTCAAACAGATACAGAATGATTATTAAATTAGGAATCCCTTACCTGTTCACCAAGTTGTTCACACTGAAGCTTTGCCATCTCCTTGAGTCCCGCAACAAAAGAACCAAGAGTCGGAATGTCCTCATCCCCGTGGATGCTATTCTCGGTTTTCATTTCATCAATAAAACTACTACTATTAGAGGACTGGGAATTGTTTCTAGAAATTCTAGCAGAATTTGCACCATAAATTGATGGAGGAAGTCTCCAGTGCTTTCTTTGAATGCCTTCTGGTCTTCCTGGGAAGATTTTCTCCAGGCCATTAGGCGGCGTGGTTTCACCTTGTTCATCCATGTCAAGGTCGGTTGAGTTGTTCATTAGATTATTATCTCTGCAACTCCAACTTCTTGTCAATTTCAGGCTCCCAGGACGAGTCAAACTGATTGATGAGGCCTCTGGAGATAATTCATTTGGGTAAGGTTTGACTAGTGAATCAATTGTCTTTCGAACTTCTTGGATTTTCTGCTCTAATACTCCATAAGAGTGCCCATTGCAAATGCCATTGGCTTGTCCGAGTAAGCTTGGCGACAACTGCTGATCCACATCCTGCCCATTACCAGTCTCGGACAAAGTTGACGGTCTTCCTTCATTCTGATTTGTTGACCAGCAAGGTGATTCAGCATCTTGGCCAGATTCAGCCATCTCAATGCATTGGACTTCCTTAGACGTATCATCAGAATCTTCAACGGTTCTTAGCAAAGGTTCCTCTACCCGTTGACTCACATCAGATATACTATCAGATGAAGAATGAGTCCCACTGTCTTCCGAAAGTGGTAGATCCAACATCCCCTCACTTTTTACGCCTCCATTAGGAAACTGAACTCCATTAACTTCATTTGAAGTTTCACCATTTCCAGCCATTTGTAGTAAATCTTCAATCCGAGAATGAGCAAGATCTAGTTTCTTAGTCAGCTCCCTAACCTCTTTCTCCAGCTGCAAATAGCAAGTCAGGCAATCACATTATCATTGCTGTAACTTGTGTTGCGTTATTAGAAGTCATGCTATATTCACCGCAGCATAAACAAGATACGTTAGAGCTTGGCATATAACTTGAGGAACAATTAATCCAAGGACTTGAATCATTCATACTGTTAGTGATGGTACTTCTCACATGAAACTTCTGAGAGAATTGCCAGAAATGAAAATAGAGAAATTCTACATATCCAGAGTCTCAAAAGGTAAAAGGACAGGAAGCTTTAGTAATCATATTCTTGGAAATACTAGTATATAATTACAGCATTAATAATTATTATATATCCTCGATGCCACGAACATAAAGTTGACTTTATAAAGTACACAGCGCAGACAACTTATTATCTCATCTCTATCAACGTACAAACTTCATCTCTATGCTTAGTGAAAAACATTTCATGTAAATCCAATAGGAATAAAAAGTTAATCATGCAAATAAATTCTGAGAAAGGAATCTACCTTTTGAATTTGCATGTCCTTCTTTCTTAGCAAGGCTGCATGATCACATGTAGGTCCTGGAGCTCTCAACTCCGTCTCCAGCCTCGCTACCTCTTTCTGCAGATGTTTTACCAATGCCTTATCAGACATCACTACATTGACTTGAGCATTTGTTGATACTTCCTTTGCACAGCTAGCAAACAAAAGAGTGTTTCTTGATTGCTCAACATGGCTTCTAGCTGGGCTCAAGGTGCAAATTATGGCAGTTCTTGCATTGCCTCCCAAGGCAGGTTGCAATATGCGTGTTAGCTTGGAGTCTCGATAATTGACATGTCCATGTCTTCCTTTGCTGCATCAAGTTAGAAATAGACAAAGTTATGACTTACAGATGGTATTATCTCATAATTTGGAACTGGAAGGGAGAGTTCCATGCATGTAAATGCCATGTGTCCATTATTGGGAGAGTAATGGAACATATCTCCACAAAGATGATACACATACTGCCATATCCTTCTTACTAAATCCCATATGGATGAAGGGAGTGATTACACATTCAATATTATCTTTCTCCTCTCTTTTTTTTTTTTTTTTTTATATATATCTATATATTTTTTTTTTGGGGGGAGGGGGGAGTGTTTCATATTTGTATATTTAAAAAAATAAAAAATAAAAAAAAAGGAAGACGAAGGGAGACCCAACATCATAAATCAACTCATCATTGAGAATGGCAAAACCTATTTATATTATCCAGATTGTACAGGAGTAACCAGACTGCTACAGTGAAATGTCTAAGCAGCCTAGAAACAGGAAAAGAAAGAAAAGGCAAAACTAATCAACCTTAGCTTGCGAATGACAGTCCCGAGAGTAAGCAAACTACGATTTATATGGCAGCCTTCTTTCAATCTTTGTCCCACTGATAATGCCTGAGATGCACGTTCACTTCCTGCCAGATCAACAAAATTCTGCAGCAAAAGTAGATAAATTAGCACACAACACTTCTATGTCTATTCACACCATTGAAATAAGGGGCACATGCTCAAGCAATTTTAACCCACAAATTCAATTTCACAGTACCACACTAGCAGCAAGAGTGGTTGAGTTATCCTTTCCGAGAAACTCACGAGCAGAACTTTCAATTGTCTGAAGCGATGAAATAGGAGAGGGTAAACTTTAAGACACAAATTTTTACATAAATGTAAGCTAAAAAAGAACATTTAACCCAAAAAAAAATGGAAAGAGAGGCTAACCAATCTAAGAATTTGATGGGATCTTGAGCTTGTTTCGTTCAAAGAGGTCTCCCCAATTTGTCTTTGTGCTGTGGGAATATCAGAAGAGCAAATAAGAGACATGGCATGTTGACGTAAAAAATTTGAAATCTAGCAGCAGCAGCAAGAATTATATCACCATGAAACTCATCTAACCTTCACATATGGATAACAATTCCTTGAGATGTTTCCAGTCTCTCAAAGTTTCTTCTGTGAGTTTTTCTATTATAGTCCCTTTCTGGATAAAGAATAGAGGATTAAAGCTATATATGCACGATTATTAAAAGAGAAAATAAATAATGTGACAACTCACTTCTGGATCATCAAGTAGCCTCAGTGGATCATTATCTGTGCTGAGGAGATCTCTAACAACTTCATTATAAATTTCCACTGCAGAAAACTTTAACACGAATGCTCTTTCTTGATGCTGAGAGATAAAGAGAGGGGTATTGGGTTACATAAATAGAATGAAAACTCTTCAATTAGGAAGGAAGGAACTAGCAATTTTCTACCCTTCAAACAATTAAGGCCAGGTCAGGATTTGCATACCCGTTGCATGTGATCATAAATATCAGCTACAGTATATTCAGTTATACCGTTCATGGTGTATGTCTTTCCACTACTAGTTTGTCCATATGCAAAAATAGTGGCTGCAATAAGATGGTGTCTTTAAATAAGTGACATATTTGTTACAAGAAAACTGAAGTCAACAACATATTCTTCCAGTTGAAAACAGGCAATGCAATCACTATTAAAGAGAAAAGGTATAGATATCATACTTACAGTTGATACCACCAAGAACTGAAAGGGCAATGTCCTTTGTTCCTTCTTCATAAACTTCCCTTGTAGTGCAGTCACCCCTAAATACTCTATCTGTACTCAGAATGCAAACAGATACCAATAGGGACAAAAAAGAGAGAATTAGTTCCTCTGGGAAATATTACAATATTTAATGAAATAAAATTGGGGGTTGCTGATGACTGTATTGGATACAACACCTTACTGTGTTCTAACTAAACAAGAAATTAATAAATTAAACATGTCATCATCAAAGTAGAAGTCTCCAAAGACTGAAATTAGCATTGTGAAGTCCCCAAAAAGCATATCATTCGAGCAAGAAAGACCTTGTGTTGAATAAGACAAATGCATAAAACTGAGATAGATAAGAATAAGATGAGATTGCATTTATTTCATTCTAAAAGGACGCAAGCTTTATACATGATGAAACTCGAACTTCCACATTCTCCTTCCCACAACTAAAAATAATTTCATGTACGGGTAAAGGACACACAAACAAACGCTTACCAAATGAGTATGCTGTAGGCAATCCAGACCTCTCCTGGAGGCTATTGCGGTACAAAATGGTGGTCGGATTGATGCATTCCCAATCGGCAACTTCATTTCTAGCGATCTCATTCTCACTCAAAGGCCTTAATCTCACCAACACCAGAATCTTCTCTTCCTTCCCATTTCCCATACCTTGCATCTTCTCCCAATTCATCAATGCTTCACCACTAATAGCCCCCATTTCCAGCACCTACCCACCCCACTCCCCCACCCTCCTTCAAATACACTCGGCTTGTACCAATAACCAAACATCCATAATGAAGCCCCCCCAAAAAACCAAAAACAAAATACTTAGAAAGCTTTCCTCATAAGACCATGTCGCTGGCCAAAAAAAATGCAAGGCCGTTTTAGCTGCATAAAAATTAAAAAATAGATTTGTTGCCCTTGCAAGTTGCAATGAAATCACACCAGCAAAACTAACTCGTCAATAACTCCAATGCTTATCTGCAAAACTGCCAAAGAAAGTCAGAAATGCTACATAGTAAGATATCATCAAGGGCGTTAGCGGTGATTAAGCACTTTGCTTAACCCTTGTCCAGTTGGTCCATGCATTTTCTTCAACAGAAACCTAAAATTCCATTTTGACAGAGTCAGAAACTCGCATAAGGTGACTTTGCTTAATGGGGACCCCAACTATGCTTCGAGTCCAAGTAACAATGCTCTTTTATTGATTTTTTTCACAGGGCCGGTGAAATATTCGTGAATAGTGGACCCCCATGATCCTCATTTTATGTATAATATGTGAATGTGTATAGGTTGTGCGTGTTTAACAGACAGACACATACGTTTCCGTTAAATCACATGGATTAATAATGGCTTTCAAGAGAAAATCACCTCCGGATGCCTTTTTCACGGAACGCTACTCGTTCTACGCTAGCGGACTGTAAAAAATGAATGGCGCAGAAGCTCAAGTTCTTGTAAACTGCAAACAAAAATTAAAATAAAAATCAAAGTAAGCATTAAATTTCCTTGATGACTGCAACGGGAGTATATGTTAAAGTACAGCTGGGTGACTAAGAAACAACAAAACTTCTGAATTAGATCGGATAACTCCGAATCAACGGTAACAAAAATTAAATTGAGCGCCAAAAAATTAAACAAATGCCGCAAAAAGTGCACTTACTTTCGGATCAGAACTCCAAATAAATTAACGTTAGTTAGTGAAAATTATTCAACATCTAAAATTTCGTAAAGTTCAGCTAATTTTTCCTCCCTGTCAAGCAACCAGACGGAGAAATCAATGCCCTCAAATGCGCATAGACTATGAACAGTACACCTTCAATAGCAAACAATACTTTACGCTTCGAATAAAGCGAATAAAACCTAAAGGAAAAAAAAAGTTTAAAAAGGAACACCAAAATACGTTGAATGAACATAAAAAAGAACCCAGCGTCGACCAATGAAACAGTCAAAACCGACGAAAAACTTGCCTCCGCAATCTCGGTAAATCGCAGAACAACAGAAAAAATGACCACTGAAGAAAATTCACAGGGAGAATGGGGAATTGCTCCCGCCCACCGACTCTCTTCCTTCACACATCCACACACACACACACACACACACACACACACACACAGAGAACGCGCCAGGGAGAGTTCTCATTTTTCTACTTGATGCGCCACCAGAAAGTGACAGTTGAACTGACGAAATTGCCCTTAAATGTGTTATAAAAAGTCGGAATGTTAGCCACGTGGCCACGTGAGCGTCGGTATACAGGGGCGTGAGAAATACAGAGTACTCCTTGTTCAAGGCATTGTGAAAACATACATCACTTTACCGTTACAATGGACTGGTCTCTAACCATTGGAATGGGTATATTTTTATAGTGTCAGATTAAACTCTTTTATCAACAGAAAATATCTTAACAGATTTGCCTCTATCAAAAAAAAAAAAAAAAGTTTGGCTATTATTCCGTCTTCAAAACTTTCTAGCACTATTTCATTCTTTACTTTTTCCAAACTTTTTAATCCGTTCGCAATTTGAAGAATGGATACTTAAGTATACGGTCTCTCACTCATGACTCAACCAAAGTCCAAATAAGGAGGAGATATACGACAGATCAAAAAAAAAAAAAAAAAGGAGGAGATATACGGTAGCGTGGCCGAATTATTACCATGGGCCCACCTTATCACGTTTAAGCAATTTAACTGGAAGCCCAACTGCCAATTGAGAGAGACATGGGAAAAATCTAGTCAATGTTATTAATAATTTTAATTGAGGACCAGGTTACACGGGTTCAGATCAATTTAACGCTTTTTTTTAATTATCAAAATAAGTGCCATAAGTGGTAAGTGGACTTTGATACGCTACATTAAATGGTAATTAAAAAGAGACATGGAATTGTGATATAAATAAGTGATATTATATATACTCTTTTTATTTTATAAGAATTGCCTAGTATGTAATTTTATGTGAATTAAGAATTAATAAGTAATATAGTTAGAATATTTAATTTTATTTTATTTTTTCATATATACCCTTGTGTCATTAATTGTGTGAAATATTTTCAATAGATGGGTAGTTATATAATAATAATAAATTAGGATCACATATTAAAATTAAATATTAAATACATGTTTAATATGGTAAGTGGACTATCTTTTTTAGATAGAAGGAGTATGACACAATTCTATTCTTATATGATAAAAAGGTATTCATGTGATCAACATTCAATGGAATTGTATTACGTGAGCGGTCACTTATTTATGTCATTTTTTATATCTCTCTAAATTGCTCGTTATAAATAGTGTAAGAGCATCACGATAGTGGTGCTAAAATTAACTAATCACATAAACGATTAAAGTAAACTTTTAAGTATTTTAAAGTCAAATATCATCATTTTAACTTTAATTACTTATTACAAGCATATTGGAAGTGTTAGGTTAAATCACAATTCAACTCAAATCAAATAAGCCATACCGAGTTAAATTCATTAATACAAACTTAGTTGTTAAAATTGTTATTAATTTTAAAAACGCTTTGTTGATAAAAAGATTCTTTTAACAATTTTGTTAACCCAACTAATGTAGTTGTAATTTGGACTTGTTAACTACTGCTTCCTTCCCAAAAAATGGCCATACCCCTTTTTTTTAAGTGGATTGAGAAAAGTTGATTTAATAGTATTAGAAAAATAAATTTGAACATTATTTTCCCATTATACCATTACATTTATTAATTAATTATACTACTTTAATAATTCTATTTGGTTGATAACTATATACATTAAATAGAGGTATTAAAGAGAACTAATATTTTAAATATTTTTTTAAAAGGAAATTGGACAATATTTTGCGACGGACGAAAAAGAAAAACCGGACCATTTTTTTTTTGGGACGGAAGTAGTAACAACACATTGAAAGTAGAGTGGTTTGGAGAAGAGAGATAGAGATAATGTGATTATTTTAATCGAAAGCGGATGAAATGAGGTGTGAGGAAAAAAAAGAGGGAAAAATGAAAAATATGATAAAGACATATAAAAATTCAAAAATAATAATAATAAAATAGTAGTAGCGAAGGTGGAGATGAATGTGTGTTTTTAATCCTTACACCTGATATGAAGAAAAATAAATGAGGAAAAAAGTGATTAAAAGATAATGAAAATTAAAGAAAAAAGGAAACATGCGAGATCCATAGAATTTTATTTTCTCTCTCTTGGAGGACCCTTACCCAAACACCATGGACATTTGATGCCACCAATATGGACAATCTAAATACTCCTTGACTCCACTAAAATAGACAACTACAATTTTTTATACAAGTTAAAATATGTATTAAACATGGTAATAATCGTAGAAAAACAGTTTTTCTATAGTTTTCCTATTCCACCCTCGTACCAAATGGCCATAAAATAGTTAAATTATCTTTGAAATTATTCAATTTATTATTATTATTTTTTTGTGGGGAGTTGAAATGCGTCATATCTATATGACAAATCTACACATTCAATAAGAAAATCGGACTATTCAAAAAGACAAACGTGCAAATCTTAGGACCCTTATGATTTTGATAATTTAAGAATTGAGTTAGTGACAAGTGAATTTTTGAAAGAATGAGGGGTTGAAAAGTAAAGAAAAATTAGGAATTTACGTGTAATATTATTTTAATATGTTAATGTGTGGTTAGACATAAATTTAAATGAAAATTGATTTTGAGAAAATTAATTTCATACAGAGCCTATCATATTAAGAGGGAGCAGCAATAGTTCAAATCAATTATAATCACATGATGATATCAACGTATGTAAAAATTTAAAGGATTCTTTATATAAAAACCACCTTTTATAATAGAATTTTAAAAAATACCCATAGATTAAAAGTAATTGCAAAAATATCATTTTCTATTTTAAAACTACCATAAATCAATTTTAATTAAAATTAAGTTCTTTATTAATTATTATTTTTTATAAGTTATAGTAATACAAATTACTTAAAATATAAAATTTTTCAATAACAAATAGTTGTATCTTTGTGTACCGTCAATAACACTTTTACCTCGAGACCACCATCAACTACCAATGCCGCCACGCCACAAACACAGTAACAACATTACCGTTCAAAAAACATAAGAAAATAACAAAGTAAACAAAAAAAAATCAACTGGTAACAAAATAACAAAATGATAACAAAACGATAGGGAATCATAACAAAATGATAAACGGTAACAAAAAGATAAAATATAGGAAAATAACAAAACAAGAATGGTAACATAGGCAAATAAACAAAAAAGAATCAGCTGGTAGATGGTAACAACCACGATAAATGGTAGCATTGAAAAAAAATATATATATATCAACAGGAAGATGGTAGCAACCCCGATAGATGGTAACAAAATGATTAAAAAAATGAAGAGATAAAATAACCAACTAGGTTTCAGCAGCCAAGTGTTAAAATTCAAAAAAAAAAAAAAATTAAGATGCAGATTTAGCTGACATCAACTGTTGACTACCGCGAAATAGCAGCAACTGCCGCCAATGATCTTAGCAGCAGTGTGATGGTGGGGTGTTATGGTGCTACAAGGTGATAGGTTGCGGTGATGGAAGCGGCGACAATAGTGCGGTGGTGGGGTGTTATGTTGCTAAATGGTGGCGGCAAGTTGTGGTGGTGAGACGCACTGCAACGGCGCGCGACAAGTTATGGTGGTGGGGCGGGGCGGGGCGGGGTGGAGTTTGTGGTATTTGAGTTACATCTAGAGTTATATATAGATATGTGTGTGTGTGTGTATATAGTGATATTTATATACACACACCTATATATATTATAAGAAATAAATCAATATTAAAATTAGTTATAATGATTTATTAAAATAAAATAATAAAATGATAAAATAAAATAAAATGATTTATTAAAATAAAATAAGTAATGGTATAAAAACAATGCAATGAGATGTAATCTTATCTTTATATATATATATATATATATATATTAAAGTAGGATAATAGTCATATGTAAGTTTTTCCACAAAAATCACTATCTTACTTTTATATGCTTCTTTTATTTTTTATTTTATAATAATTATACATTTTCTTCAGAAAAAAGTAATACTTATTTATCAGTTACATTTTGCTATTATTTTATTTTATAATATAATATACAAAAATTTATATATATTTTTATTTTATATGTAATATGTTATTTGTTATCTATTGATTTTGTTATACATATTTTATTAGTTTTTAAGCTATGTTCAAAGATTTAATATTTCTTTAAAATTCTAAAGTTGATAAACAAATTTCAAGTATTGGGTTATTGAGAGTTCTTTTTATTTCGTGCCTACTCGTGAGATTGAGAATATAATAATAAAGTATAATTAAATCAGTTTCAAAATCTGTACTTTGATTTAATACGATAAACCACACGTTATAAAACCTAGGGCTATATGTCTAGTACATTACTAAATTTATTATCTGTTTTCCTCTGAAAACCTATATATTGGTAAAAATTTAAGTTGAGGAGATACGATAGTAATAATATTTGATGATAATGACTTAGAACAAAAATGAAAAATTCTTTTAATACTTTTTAGAACGGAAATTGGTTAAAAATTAGTTTTTGGGGTAAATAGTAAATCATATAGAATTTATCCTTTGTGTAATATTGTTTCACTTGGAGTCTTTTGTAATAAGAGACTGTGTAGATTTTTTAGAGTGGATTTAGTGAATAGTGATGAGGAAATACGAAAAATAAATTTTTCAAGAATATATGGTGGGGAATGAATGTCGAAAATAATTCATTCTGATAAATTAATATCATCCATACCCTATTGAATAAGAATGTGGATGTATAGTAATTCTGGAGTTTTATAATTTCGTATCATCTATTTTTCATAGTTTCTTAGTTTTCATACTAAATATGAAATTAATTTTGTAAAAATTCCTTGTTCTCATTATTATTACTTAATAGTATTGTTCTATGAATGACAATTTAATTAATTTTGTGTCAAGTGAAAATATTATATGTTTTAGTTTGATTCTATTTATGTATATTAATAGCATATATATATGAATGAGTAGTGCGTAATAAAATTATGATTATTTAATTTTTCAAATTACTAGGTATTTTTTTGTTAGTTATTATATTCTGCGTAATGCACGCGTATACAACTACTTACAAATAATTTGATGATATCATAGTGTATAAAATAATGAGATTAATAAAAAAAGAGTAAATTGTTTAATTTCCTCAAATTTGAATCAGATGAAGTCCAATGACGTTTTGGGTAAACCCCTCCCATTGGAGATGCTCTTAGAGTTTTTACCTCTTTCTAGATAGTTTAACCGTTTCTACACCATGATGGAAAAGTATTTGCAAATATGTCATCTTACATTGCAATAATACCATTTATTTTTTACACTTTTTTTAATTTCCATTAATTTAAATCAATATATTTTAGCATTATCTTTTTTATTTTTTATTACTTAATCTATTTTAATTTACTTGTAGACCATATGTATGTGTGTATTGTGTGTCTTTCATAACCCTAGCCATCCTCTTCTCCTTCATCAGCAATTCACCACTCTTCAAGCCGCCGCAACCACAGTCGTCGCCACCATTGCTGGCGCCACCACCACCACCACAACTGTCCGCTTGAGGCCATCTTTCTCAATGAATGAAAAAGAGGGAGAGCAATTGACATGAAGCGAAGGAGGGAATGGTTTGACATGAAAAACGGAGGGAGATGGCCGGCTGCTCTACGACGGCTGCTTTGTAGCGAACAGCCACAGCCACTACTCTGCTACGAGCAGTGACTACTGATGCTCACAGTAATTAGCAGACGCTGCTGAAGCAGTGTAGTGATGCGCTGCTATTTAGAATTGCTGCCAGAACGATTTCAACAGCAATTCTTTGCAATTTTCCTTTTTGAATTTTTCACGGTTACCTTGCCTTTTTCCTCCTTTTTTATTTTTTCATTTTATTTTTTAAAATTTCACTTAAACCAATCTATGGTGTGTTACTATTCTAGCAGTGTTACCATAATCCTGTGTGTTACTATACTTCCAGCAGGTTTTTGGTGGTTCTATTATTTTGTTATCATGATTTTATTATTGTTTTGGTTCATTGGTAACATTATTGACATGGTTTTTCCCTCTGGTTGTTTGTTACTATTTTCTAATAATTTTCACATGATTTATTGTTTTATTATATTTCCAGTGGCTTTTAGTAGTTTCATTTTCTTTGTTACTATGATTTTGCTCTTATTTTTAGTTTGCTCGTAATAATATTGACATGCTAATTTTTTTCTCCTTTTTTTTTGGGTTTTCTTGGTTTTTGTTACCATTTTCTAACAATTTTCACATGATTTATTGTGTTATTCAATTGTTGTTACCATTGTTTTAAATAATTTGAGGAGTTTTGTTACCAAATTTTTTCTTGTTTTTCATTTTGTTTTTGTTAGTAATTTTTTTCCGGTCGGCGACTTAGCGGTGTGGGTAGTGATGGTGATGGGCCGATGGCGTAGCGGCAGATGGGCCGATTGTTTTTGTTACCATTCACTATAATTATTTTCATAATTATAATAGAAATAATAATTATTATAATTAAATTTAATAAAAATTTATAATTAATTAAAATTGATAATGGCACTTTTATAATTGAATGGGTAGATTTGTAAATAATTTCAATTAGCAATGTATTTTTCAAATCACTGTTCAAAATGATGGTTTTTGTCTAGGAGAATTATATTCCTACTGCGAAAATTGACCCCCTGTCACATTTTACTCTAACCACAAATAAATTATGTTTTTAATTTCCATACCACACTACATTTACCTTATTAACTCATATTTTAAAAAAGTAATAAAATTAATAAAAAAATAAAGGAAAAGAATTTTTTTTTGTCGTGGGATTTTAAGAAACGCACAAAGTCTCGTAAAAAAAAATCTATGCATTGTTTTAATAAAGAAAAAAAATTTTGTCATGGGTTTTTTTTTTTTTTGGTCGCTGGGTTTTAAGAATTCATTATTATGTTAAGTTTTTTTTTGTCGGGGGTTTTTTATTCATCACTTTTAACTCTATTTTTCTTCCATCAGAGTCTTATTCTTTGATGTTTGATGTTTGCTCTTCCGTCAGAGTCTTAGATAGTTCACGCACAGAAGGATAGGGAATTCACGCATAAAATGATGAGATTTGGTGGTGTAAAGGGGAAAAATTATTTACTAAATATATTAATTTAAAAAAATTAAAAAATAAGATTATTAATGTAACTTACTTTAAAAATATTTAAGTCATTAATAAAATATGGTGAGAAGATAAATTTTCGTAATGGAAATATAATTCCCTTTTTGTCTACGGAACCCTTCCAGCTATAATTGTTTGTTACTTTTCTAACCGGACTCGTTTCGTGGAAACTCTAATTCAGCTTGGACTGCTTTGAAGATTTACTGGGGCTATTGTGGCCCAAATTTTTGTTTTTGTAGGCGCGAAAATTAAAGGAACATATTACTGGAAGCCCATTTAGCAAAATAGATTTTGCAAATTTTAGTTACCGTAGGCCGGAAAATTAAAGGGAGCTTATAACTGAAAGCCCATTTAGTGAAAAAAGACTTTGAAAACGTGTAATTCCGTTGCCGGGACTTGAACCCGGGTCTCTCGGGTGAGAGCCGAGTATCCTAACCATCTAGACTACAACGGATTTGTTTGTGGTGCTTCAAAATTAAAATATAAAAAATAAGTAAACTATACGTTCTGGCTCATCGTTGTGCTAGATGTCCAGAATTTACCTCTTACACCTTTGGTGTGACCGAGAATACACACAACTTGTGTGAGTTAATATTTTCTTGTCTTATGCAACGTTAGGGTTGGCCACAAAATATGCCAGCACACCAACAAATGGTGCATTTATGTAAGTTGTGGGCTCTGATTTTCGAGCATCTGTTCTATCATCCTCATAGACATCGTCTTCCTCAGGTCCACCCACAATGGCCCAGACTAAAACATTCGGATTAGGGGCTGATGAGTTAAAATAAACCGAACCCTCCTTGCACCGAATAGGTTGGGGATGATCTTTAATAGAAGGAAGTGAAGAGCCCCGATGATGAATCCTTTGTGGATAGTAATTACTAT
>CAVNYN010206624.1:0-47416 GCA_963692815.1 Nyctanthes arbor-tristis | reverse complement strand
GGCTCCCAACATTCGCAAGTATATATACTACCCCATCGACAAGTACAATACCATGTAACTACATAGAGATCATACCATACTCCGTGGTGTCTCATGTCAATCACTATGCCACATGCACATTCTCATCTTTGTTATCATACTAAAATTTATGCATATGACATACAACATCATATGTTCAACAATATATGTCTCAATAGTGCCAGATATGTCATGAACAATCTTCATGTCTCATGTCAAAGATAACGTCATATATATTATAGGTATGACAGATAACCAAGTATCACGTTGTCACATAGGAGCACATCATACTATTGTTTTGCATGGTTGTCGTACCATCACTTATATTAGTCCTTAGCTATTTAAGGACATTATTAGTTTTGGCAGTTCCAGACATTACATTGCATGGGCCGTCAATATCTCTCACACTTTATCAAGTTTATTCTAACATCTATAGAAATAAGATTTTCTATTTATTTATCTCATCAATATTTAACTAGGACAAGCTAATAACTAACTAAAGTTAAATGCTTATCGAATAGTCAATCTCATATTCATTTTGAATCTTTATTTCATCTTATTAATATATCATTAGAATGTTGAAATTGCACAAAAATTAATGTAAAAGGATAAGATGAAACACACCCCATATTAAATATAGGGTACAATTCCTAAGGGAGTAGAGGTAGGGGTACACCCTTATGAAATACATAGTGAGCGCCCTCTTAGTAAAAGGGGGGCGAGCCCCATATCATATGGAGGGTGCACCCCCTTGTCAAAACACTAACGGGGCCCCCCCCCCCCCCTCCCCCCAATTTTTGACGAAAACGGCAAGATCCCTTTTTTTTTTTTTCCCTCTTAAGTTTTTGGAGGCCTTTATTTACATGCGGCAATTTTTCCCCCCTTGGGTGGCTGCCGTTGCATCAGCCTATAAATTATTTTTATATTATTTCTTTTTTTAAATAATTAATGTATTTTAGTATGTTCCGTATTTTCTTCTTTCACATTTCAACTTAATGTTGACATGTCAAATAAAGGCCAATTAAAGAATCTTTCGTACTCATGTAAACATATAATAGAGTACTTTATAATAGAGCTTTTATAATCCTTATAAAACTGTTAGTAAAACTTGCAGTATTTTAATATTATGAGTATCTAGAAATATAATTTAAATTCTATTAAATTATCACATGCTCTGTAAAATTATAAAAAAATAATATTTTTAAATTCGGGGTGTTATATTAGGTAATTGAGCAGAAAAATAATATATTGACCAATGCGGATGTATATCTTGTATTAAGTGGGTGGACAGAAAAATAATATACAGATGAATATATATAAGTGTACAATGAGAAAGCGGCAGAGAAATCAAAATAAATTTTTAAAATTTGTGTGTTCTTATTTTTTAATTTAAATAAATGGTAATATTATCGTTATAGAAAAAGTAAATAATGAAAATTAATAAAAATAGTTTGTATGAACCTTTTGTGCATATTTTTGAAAGGTTAGAGACCTACATGCTTGAAAAATATTTGAGATGAAATTATTACTTTTTGCAAAGGTTGGGGGATCTTTTATGAAATTTACCCTTTCGTTAACTACTCATCAAATTACTATTATGTCAATTATTTATTTAAATTAAAAAATATAAATTTTAAAAATCAAAAAAATATAAACAATTTTTTAAAAAAAGAAAAACAAAAAGGGGGTTGATTCTCCCAGTCTACTGAAAATGGCAATACAGGGGATTCTCTCATTTTTTCCGCCAAATATGGCGGCATAAGGGGGGTCTTCTCCTTTTTAGAGTTGGAGTTGGCAGAAAACCGCTTCCATTTCCTGCAGCTAAAAGGGATAGGCTTTCCTAATTTTTTGTTAGGAATGGCGGCAAAGTACTGCCATTTCTAATAGCCAAAGGGGAAACCAGTAGTAAAATTATTGTCATAGATGCCAGCAAGGTCCCCAACAAATTTATTGCTAGAAATGACAGCTGTTTTATTTCCATTTCTGGCTACATAGGAAGGGAGAATTGGGAGGAAGGGATTCACCGCTGTATTTTTTTTTATTTTGATATTATTTTTTTATATTTTTAAAATTTTTGTTTTTTACTTTATATACAGAAAGGACATAATGGTAATTTGATTTAAGAGTTAACAAAGAAATTAGTGGAAACCATAAAAAATGACCATTGGTCCGAATTAATAAAAGTTTAGGGATCTAGTGGGTTTAAAAAAAGTTGAAGACCCACACGGTATAGATGAACATGGTTCGGTCTAGGCGGTTTTTGATTTAATTTTAAACCAAATTATCATATTCGATTTGGAGAAAATGTAAACTAAATTAAACCATTTAGACTACGTGCTTTTTACTGTTTTTAGACTGGTTTCTGTTTTCAATTTTCTAAAACAGTGAAAACAAGTTCTCTTTTATATTTTCAAAAATACAATTCAGAAAACAAGTTCAAAATTTATAAAGAAAATTAAAAAAGACTTTTTCTTAGTTTTGATGTTTTCAGTGTTAAAAGTTAAAACCGCAGAAATTGCGTTTTTAGATTTTAAACTTTCAATTAATTACATTTAAATCTCAACTTTTATTTTTATAATTATTTTAATCCCAAGCTCCACTGTCCACTAGCGGCAACACCTCCTCGCACCACCATAAAACAACCAACACCAGCAATAATATTAGACTCAATCACTGGTAAAAGAAGCTATCAGATGGTCTGATCTGGCGGTTCGCAGACCACCAAATTGGTCTGCAAACAACCACGGTGGTCGCGACCACCATTTGGTTGTATATGTAGACCACTAAGCACCATCTGGTGGTCAAGAAGATGGGGAGAAGGGGGGGAAGGGGATTGAAGATGATGATCAAATTGAACAATTTATTTCATGCAATTTTTATTATATAATTTATCAGTGTTCAAAGAAATTCAAACCAAATAGGTTTTCTATTTTCTATTTTAAAAGTAATTTTTTAAAAAGCAAATAGAACACATTTTTTATTTTATTAAACATCAACCTCAAAATAGAAAACTCAAAATATATTTTTAAATGAAAACAAAAAATCTAAAGCACAATGAGAACGCAGCCTATTTCAAACCAAACCTACTATGTCGATTCAATTCAATTCGATTGTAAACTACGGTTTGTCTATCAACATAATGAGAAATGACTCAAAACATGATAATAATTTTATAGATATAAATATTTTATTATACTAAGATGCATTTTTTTTGAAAGTGATACTAATATGCTTTTTAATATAACTAGTTATATCCCCGTGCATTGTATGAAATAGAATAATTAGCCAAAAAATGCTTAATAATTTAAAGAACCAAATAAGGATTCTCTTTCATGGAAAGAAAACAGTCAATGCCGTAGATCGGTTGCGGATCCTAATGCGCTTCAATAGTAAGAGAAATAGACAATTTTAGTGTGTATTATTCACTCATATACACATTTTATTAATAATTACAATTTTATTGCTTACAATTATTTCACTTGGCACAGAACTAATTACATTTAACTAATAAAAATGAGAATTAATAAGGAATTTTTTAATATAAATTTAATTTCATGTTAAATATGAAAAACTAAGAAATGATGGAAAAAAGAGTATACAAAATTTATTTAGCTCCAAAGTTATCAAACGCCCATATTTCATGTTGTTCAATAAATAGTGTGAGAACTCTAAGAAATATTTTGAGTATGTATGATATTCATTTATCACAATGAATTCTTTACTACATTCACTATGTACCATATATTCTTGAAAAATTATTTTTCATATCTCCTTATATAGTGTCATATATTCTCTAAAATAACACTATTCACTAAATTTATTCTACTAAAATCTAAAAGTACATGAATTTTTAATCACTCCTCACTCTAAAAAGAATTAAAAGAATTTTTTTATATTTACTCTAAATCATCATCATCAAATATTATTACTATTGTATCCGATCAACTTAAATTTTTACCTATACTTATGTTCTCACTTATATATTAATATCAGAATATGTATATGATTGAAAGCATATTAAATAAAATCACATATAAGTAGGAGAGTAGATATATATTTATATATATTTATTTATTATTTTATTTATTTATTTTTGAGAAAATATATATTTCGACTCGAAAATCCAAACATGAGATATAAATTTATTTTATATATGTCATAATATATATTATAATTACGTATATTATATATGCGTATAAAATAAAAAGATATATATATATATAACATACTACATATTTAATTTGAAAGTTAATTAGTTGGAAATGTGTATATATTATTAAAATAAATAAATAAATAAATAAGGAGGCATATATAAATAAGAAAGTGGTTTTGGCGGAAAAATTTGAATATGTGTATTATCTTACTTTAATATATATATATATATCTACTATAAAATAGATGTGAATAGGTAGGGCCCATCGTCTTACACTTATTTTATCTGTTTGCGCCTCTCTTTTTTCGGTTTGTGAATCCATTTGTGCACTTCTTTTTTTCCCCTACACTTATTTTGTCCGTTTGTGCCTCTTTTTCTTTTTTTTTTTTTTTCCGTTTGTGAATGAATTTATTATACATATATTATGATCAAATAAATACTCCAATTTTTCAACTTCAAAATTAATATACATAACAATTCTGTTGTACACATTATTGATAATGGGTTTAACTTTAACTCCGTTCCACGAAATGTTCTCTCGTTCCCCCTGCCTTTTTTGCATATCTATATATTTTTTTCCTAATTTATTTAAGCAACTAATTAACTCATAACTATATCGATCATGGACTAATATAGATACATTACGAAATAAAAAGATCTACTATAAACTAAATCAAGAAGTATTTATGGAAACACATATCCAAACATGTCTAAGCACAAAAAAAATAATAATAAATAAAAGAAAAATTTGATCCTAGAAATCGTCGTCCATGTTTTTGTCATTTTGTGCTTCTTTTTTTCCTTTTTCCCAAATTCTTCCATGAAATATTCTTTTTTTTTCAACTAATTAGCTCATAAATATATCAATCGAAGACTAATACAGATACACTACGGAAACAAAAAGATATGCTATAGACTAAATTTAGAAGTATTCATAGAAACACATATCCAAACACAAAAAATAAAAAAATAAAAGAAAAATTTACTGCTAGAAATACAAGAAAATAAATTAAATATTTTCTTAAAGATTCCAATATATGACAGTGTAGTAACCGTTCTGATTTCCAAATAGGCAGTATATTATAGATAACATTTCAGAATTACAGATTTTCACGGTAATTTAATTACTATAAAGTGAAGCATTGCAGAAAAGGTATTTTCTGCATATCACATTTAAATTCGGCCCGTAAGTTGTTTGAAGCAGTATTTAATTTTTTGTTTAGAAATATATTTCTTGCTAACTTTACGACACGTGCAACGCATTTCCGTACCTAGTATATATATAAAAGATAAGATACTAACATCAAGCTCATAAAAAATTAGTAAATTTTACTAAACACAAACATATACCTAATGGAAGGTAGCAGACAAAAAAAGCCCAAACAATACATAAGTTTCAAATAAGATATCGTCGGAATATGCTTATGGAATTGCTATTCTCTTCAAGTATCTATCCATTAGAGTGTTAAAATTTTAGAAAAATATATTCAGTTAACTATCATAATTTCTCCAAATAATTTTTCATAAGGGCATCGATTAAATTAGTAAAAAACCAGTGTAAGACCCGTGCAAGAACAAACAATTCAAACTTAATTATTCAAAAACATTTTGATTAGATACAAAATAATTAAATCTCCATTACAAATTTAAAAGCATAAACGTTGAAAAATTAAAACAATTGTATCATTATTATAGTTATTGAAGAACATAATATATTCACTATGTATACAATGCATGATCAGTGCCGGTCCTGTCGTTACTGGGGCCCTAGATGAACTTAAAAATATGGACCCCTATAACGAGCAACAACAATCCGCCCCCTTCCCGGGCTACCCCCGAAATATATATATATATATTTTTACCAATATGTTTTAAGTCATAAATCCACAGGAACACCTTTATTAGAGCATGCATGACCTTTCCCAAACAGACTGCAGTTTGACAAGCTACTTGGTTAAGCAGCAAAACCAAAAAAATACATCTTTTGTTAAACGTAACAAATAGCTGTAGTTTGATGACTGACGTGCTCCATTATATCATTATTCAACAATTCAAACATCTTTATCTTAAAAATCAAACTGTTACTGTTGAAAATTAGGAAAAACATAAACCAGAAATTGCTTCACACAGAATGCTTGGCTAGATTGATAAAAATGGGAGAAATTTCACATTCTCTTATAAATGAATAGGAATAGTTAAGTCTTTAATGAACCCTAGAAGAGGAATAACAACAAAAATCCTATGACACCCAAAAAATAATGCACTAAAGAAAATTAATTAATAAACTATAATCAAATAGACACAAACAGCAAATGAAAATCTAAAAATGGCACAAAGGCATTGCACTTAAGTTCCTTGCCTAAGGACCCCTTCTCCTGCCTTTGTCAATTTTTTTAACCAATATGTTTTAAGTCCTAAATCCACATTTGCCTTATTGTCTTTGCCCTTTCAAATTCAATACTCAAATTTCAAACCAATAATTCCTCAAAAATTCAAACCAATAATCAGCTAATTCTTCAAATTTCATACCAATAAATCAATACTCAAATTTCAATACTCATCCAAAATTCCTCACTCCCTAAACCAAATAATCAATTAACCAATAAACCTCCTCAATCCCTAAACCAAACCAAATAATCAATTAAGCTATTAAAAAAAATGGTGCTAAGCTGCTAATAATAATAATAATAATAATAATAATAATAATAATAATAATAATAATAATAATAATAGCAACAAAGCAATGAGTTGAGTTCTATACAGAATTACAAATGCATAATAAACTAACTGTGCAAATCTCCTCGATTTCACTTATAAGTGTATTAGCAGCTACCGCCATTCCTTATTCACAAAGTGTTGATAAACAATGATCCAAGAGTAGATATTCATTTCATTCAACTTTCTACTTGTGATACTATTAGTATAAGATTTTCACTTGATCACCAATTGGAATTTCCTGAAGGATTGGACATTAGCCACTACTCATTATCAACTTTGACTCACGCCCATGGTAGTGCAGTAGGGGGCTTCAAAAGTATGTTTGCTCATGTGGTTAAGAAAACCTGTGCCCAAATTCATATAAGTAATCTTCTTGATAAAATATATTGTGCACACTCCAAAGTGTAAATGCCCATTAGGATGCAAGTTTTATGTGAAATATGCTTAGTATTTTTAAATTTTTATCACCTAATCAGATTAACTTCTCTTAATAGAACTATTTCACCAGTATATAGATTACATAAATTTTGAATCAGGTTCTTACATAAATTTCAAATCAGGTTCTTAACTAACCTTTATTTGTTAGATGGGTTTTCTGACAACTTAATTCCTTTTTCATTCATTGGTGTCAAGAAGGCAAGCGGTAACAGTAGTAGCAGAAAAGAAGGATGGAGCAGGGGCAGAGGCTGGGGCTGGAGGCTGGAGCAGAAGAAGCAGAGGCAGCAGAGACTGAGTCTAGAGCTGTAGAGCAGTAGAAAATGAGGCAGCCGTGTTGTGCAGCGGACTGGACGGCTCACGGTAGCACCACAGTAGAAGATAACACTGCAGCAGCGGACGGTGGACTGCAAAGTCGCGTTCTTCCTCAGGCGACGGAGATTGATTCGCGGCTGGTGTTGCCGACCGGTGATGCCTAATTGAGAGGCAAAGGGATTGATTAACAAATTAGGGTTCTTCAATTTATTTGGGAAATTGGGGATGTTTTGGCATTTAGGGTTTTGGGTAATTGGGAGGGGGTAATGGCCGAGCGTTTTGATTTGGTTAGCGGTAAATTTTTTTTTAAATCTGAATTTAGAAGGAAAATTTTTTTTTGGGTTACAATTGGGCTGTGGAATTTTTAAGATTTGGGCCCTTAATTTCAAAATTTGGGCCCTAAAAACATAAGAAAAAAAAGAAAGAAATGGATCTTAGGCCGAGTATAACAAAAGTTATTGGGCCCCCATTAGTCTTGAGCCTGAGGCGACTGCCTCATCAGCCTCAACCCAGGACCGGCCTTGTGCATGATCATATCATTATTCTTTTAGAAGAGCTTAAAAGGATTCCCTATAATCGGATTATTTCTATTATTATCCTTAATAGAAAATTGATTGATCATATAAATATTTTTTTGAGTGATTTGCTAATCGAACCTTCTAATAAGCTGACCCTTTGCAATTGCTTGAATTCTATCACCATGTGAGCTGGTATTAGATTAATCAGTATATAACGTATGCTGACTTTCATTGCAATTGAACAAAATTTAATTTGTAAATATATAATATGAAGAGGGAACATCTACAATTTTAATAGTCACATAAAATCCAACAAAAAATAGAATTGACGTAGAAATTAAATGGATGGAAGCATTGTTATAAAAATAAGAGTAAGGAAGTAATTAAATTGATATAGAAAGTTATAGATTTTTTTTTTTTAATTTAGTGATAGACAGAATAGAAACTGAAAATTAGAGACTTAGGAGAAAAATAATAACCCAATAATAAAATAGCCAAACTGGTTTTAGAAAAACAAAGAAAGAAAACAAATATTAAATATGACATCAACAAAGAAATCTAATTGGTCCATGTTTAGGCTGAAAAAGGGTAGAAGACTACATTTGATTTAGATAATAATAGAAATAATGACCCGATAATAAAATAGCTAAACTAGTTTTAGAAAAAAATAAAAAGAAAGAAAGAAATCAAATATTAAATATGACATCAGCAAAGAAATCTAATTGGTCTATGTTTAGGCGGGAAAAAAGGTATAAGACTACCTTTGATTTAGATAATAAACTAGTAAAGCACACGTGCGATGCACGGATAGAAAAATGTCTAAAACATAACCATTGCAAGATTAAAGTACAAATAAGCACCATTTGTACATCGGTTCAAAATACAAAAGTAATACATGCAACGATAAACATGGTATCAATAACAATATTTAATAGTAAATTCTAAATTATATAATATTTCCTTGTAACTGGTAAATGTATATAGACATGGTATCTAAATATTAAAACTATATTAAATAATTAAACCTATATCAAATTAAATAACAAAATATTTTGACCATTAGAATAGTTGAAAAGAGAATCTTCTTGCTTAACAACTTTATAAATTCGCACACTTTTCGCTGACAATTTGTGTCACAAGAATCATCATTATTACTTATTTGTTCAAAAAAGTTTAACTTGATGATGAAAGCCTAAAATAAAATTATACCATTTATGACTTCGCTTAATAGTATCCTCAAATATGAGGTTGAGCCAACATTGAATAAGTTGCACAATAGGATGAAATGTCAAGGTAAAATTGAGCAAATTAGCCATTTCAAAATAGAAAAAAATAAACTAATAAAAAATAAATATAATATCAGCAGTGACGCTAGCGATTTGGGTGGGAAAACTTGTTTAGACTACTCTTGATTTAGATATATATATATATAGATATATAGATTAGCTTATTAAATTGCTAAAATGAACTAAACTACCATAAGGACTTCCTTATTAGAGTGTCCAACTCAATTAATGAATTTAATAATCATAATGAATTAAGTTTCTGTATATATTTTTTCTCATATTGCTTACACATTAATAATTATTAAGTAAAAATATAGAAAGTCGTTCAGTTCAAGCATTTTTCACATGTCGAAATGTAAACTAAACCATTTCAAGCGGTTTGAAATCTTCACTAATCAAATCAAACCATTTCACTTTTCAAGCCAAACTAATCCAAATCATTTTGCAGATTGGTTCAGTTTACCGGTATTTTGTTCAACCCTGCCAGCCAAAAGTTGGGGAGGATATGTGAAATTAATTTTTTCAAATACTATCAAGTATTTTTGAGAGAAGCTTGAGTTTGCAAGTAAGTGTAATTTTCCCAATTAGAAAAATCCACTACATATTAAAAATGCCAATTTTAAATTCACTGTTCATTTCCCATGTCTGATACGCAGTCGTTTTATCTCATTCCTTATTTCCCCAATTTTGCCCTTTTGCTCATGCGGACACAGAAATTTTCACGGAGTGGAAACTGCCACTCGGCTCTCCACAGCGTGCCCGTATGTACACAGCACACTTCGAAGCCCTTCTACATCTGCTCTCTCTACCAAAGAAAGCCCTAATCTTCTTCATCTTCTCTTCATCTTCTAGCAAAGACGCACAGTTCGAGAGTCCTTCTTCATGTTCTTTTCCACCAACGAGGCTTCTTGGTGCCATCTCTCTTCATTTAGTCATGTTTCAATCGTATAATCGAGTAATACTCTTTGATGTAAAGTTGTGCATTCCTAATCTTGCTTGTTCTCTATTTTAGCTTCTAATTTTGGAGTTTTTTGTTCAAAGGTCGGAGCTTCTGAAGGATTTGAGGTTGTAGTTCGGTTGATTGCATGTATACGTTTTTCTTTTGTTTACATCTTTTTGCACTTTCCCACCTACATCTATTGTGAGCACATTTTGCCGAAACCTTTCTAGAAAATATGGTTCGCTTTTATTATGACATGTGTGGTGAAGAGGATATCAAGGATGAGAATGCACAAAAATCGTGGCTTAACTTTTTGCCGACATTAATTGTGAAAAAATTATGGCTTATATAAATGTGGCTTAGTCATCCCAAGTTTTAGAAAAATAGGATTATGATTACTTCTTGAATGCTCGCATGTATAAAAACTGGGGTATGTTATAAAAGTTTTATCACAAAAAATTTTGTTTCGTTTTCACGTATCTATAAGTTTATTTATATGTCAGTACTTAAAAGGATAAGAGATGTATGAGGCAATTATGGTAAGCTTCGTCTTTGGGGGTTTAGATTTTGCATTCCAAAATCAAAATAACTTTTTATTTATGTGGTTCAAGGTTTGGGTACTGAAAAATGAAAAGGTACACTACGAGGAAATTAAGGCAATATTTGCCAAACGACATCCCAACATTCTGGAGGAGGGGTTAAGAGGAGGAAGTGCTGACTGGCCGCCGGGTGAGAGTGTATTTTAATCGTTTTTTATTCGCTTTATGTATTCTATTTTGTGATTTTCGGCTGAGTTTTTGTATATCTACTGTCTTTCGTGAAGTGTTGTCAAGAATTTTCTCTTTTTTTTTTTCATTTTTGATTTTGTGTTTATCAAATTTTAGCTAGATTTTTTAGTTCCTAGCTTTATCTAAATTTCTACATGGATAAAAGGGGATGTTAGAGCCTCTGCTTTATGACTTTTTTTTTTTTTTGGTCTTCTTTTCCACTTTTTGTGTTGGGTTAATCCATTTTGAAGTTTTTGTTCTTGATTAAGATGGAGAATATCTCTGAGGTACCAACATTAATATTCTATGAATGCGGCAAGCTATATGGCATATTCAAAGGTTATGTGAGTTCTAAATCAGACACTTTGAATATCTAGGTGATTCCATAAATATTTATATATTTTATAATTTAAATTTTATATGACTATAAGCATATTTCTTCGGCTACACATATGAGTGCACTTAAATAATGTATTTTGAGTTATAATGAGACATTATTTGTAAGTTCTATTGCATGTGAACTTTTATATGTAAATCTAATTTATTTAACTTTTGAGATCTTGAAGTATGTTTCACTGTTTTATGTCATTTTTACATTTTAACTTTTTAAATCAATTAAAGTTCACAAAGGCTGAACATTGAAATTAATATTTAGAAACTTTATCCAACTTTATGCTTTTAAAACCTTATTACTAATCATGGTTAGAGGTAGAGGTGGTCGTGTAGAAAATAAGTTTATTTCAAAGTTCTTTTTGGCAATCAATTATAATTTAGTCAACCTAATAAACATCTACTGGGAATAGGTGGAAGTGCCAACGATTACTACTTTCTGCATTTTTCCTATTTTTGATTTTTAGGTTTTCTCCCCCTCTCCCCCCTCTTTCATTAGTTTTGATGTGTCTTCATTACTCCTAACAAATTACTTCTATCTTCCTTATTTACCTACCAATGTAACACATTGACCCATATGAATAAAGTCATAGTATATCTTATATGTTTTGAACACAATTTTGATTAAATGATCTTTATATCATTCTGATATATTGATTTCAAAGTGCTTGTGTAGGCGTAGGAGTCAATGTATTTTTCAACTAATATTTTATTTAATAGTTTACATATATAGTTATATGCCTCAATTAATTTGATTTAAATTGGTCATACAAAAGTCATAGATTTGTAGATTGGTGTGCAATGTTAGTTTCAATATATCCACTTTACTTATTGAATCTTGATATGGTTTTGTTTCTTTTAATTATATTACATTTGTTTTGAGGAAATTCTAGCTTGTACTTCTTAAGGGACAAACAAAAGGGAGAGTTTGTTTGATGATCGGGTTAGTTTTCGTGCAGAAATATACATCATTATAGTCATATGCTTAAGGTCATATGTGTACTCATATGGCAAGTGCGAGGTACGTATCGCACGTGCCGTATATATAACTAAAATGGACTTTTTTTGAACTTCGTTATTGTATGCAATGTAATTGTGTTAGTCACTGTATTAAACTTCTTGAACAAGTTGAGATGCAAAATAAAAAATATAGAAGTCAACGAATTATAGTTGAAGTATAAATCCACATGGGTTAAATGAATTGAATCAACAAAAGCTTTACATAATTAATTCAAAGCGGCAAAAAGTTGAACTTTCCATATCTAATAAGAAAAGTTACAAATACAAACTTCACATGGCATTTCTGGGATCAAATGTGAATGCCCTACAAATATAACAACATATTATAAATTTCTTGCTACAATGAAATATAACACAAAATGATGATGTTCCTACAAATTCTACAAGAATTAATAAGTTGGAACAGCACTAAAGGACTAAAATAATCACCAAGTAAAATTGTTGATGCGCCATATCCATAAGATATAATTATTAATCCTTGAATTT
The DNA here is from genome assembly GCA_963692815.1 of Nyctanthes arbor-tristis. Taxonomy (NCBI): domain Eukaryota; kingdom Viridiplantae; phylum Streptophyta; class Magnoliopsida; order Lamiales; family Oleaceae; genus Nyctanthes; species Nyctanthes arbor-tristis. Next base: position 34,370 of record CAVNYN010206624.1, on the reverse strand, counting down.
CCAAAAATTCCCTCTAGCTCTTTTTTTTTTTGAAAGTACAATTACAAATCTACATCATAGTAACACAAATGCTCATAAATATTTATCATACTGAACACAACGCTAAAAAAATCAACAATACAAACTCACATATAATGGGAATACACACTACAATAAAATGTAGAAAATAATTCAAATAGGGGAATCGAACCTAGGACATTTCCCAATACCTCAGCCTAGTCCCCTAACCAAATGCGCAAGGCCTCATTGGCTCCCCGCTAGCTCTTTGAATGCTATTAATTAAAGGCGTTGACATTCGCTATAATCTCTCTTCTGAGTTCTAACTTCCCCTATTGTCTGCAAAAGATTTCATGGTAAGGGGGAAAAGGTTTATCATTTATAGAACTAAGAACAGATACAATGAGATGAGATGCCGACAAGTTTAGAAAGCCAAACTTATTTTATTTCTTCATGAATGAAAAATAATTTATTTTTGAACTTACATGTTAATATATTATTGCTAAACTATAAATAACAATTGAAAACTGAAACTACCTTTATAAAAGACCATTTCTAAAGTAAAGCTCCACCTCCAAACCCCAAAATAATAATAATAATAATAAAATAAATAAATAAAAATAAAAAACAAAGTAAAGCTCATTTAGCATGTAATGATGTGATAATACTATAATACACCAATTTGCTTCAACGTAATACTATAAAAATATCTTTAGTAGTGAGTTGGTAAAGCCACTTCATCCATCTAGAGAAAGATATGGTGACAAGTTTTAGTAGCCATTAAATATCATAATAAATAGACCATAAATATTCACATCACTAATATATTGACATTAAGATGCCAATAAAAGCTAAAGGTAACGCATAGCGTGATAAGTCCATTGAACTAAAATCACTTTTACGACCCAAATAAATCTATTCATCTCAAAATCTAAGAACACAGCTTAAAAACTTGAAAATCATGATGCAAAACTTATTATTGTCTTTCCTAAAAAGAATATCATCATGTTATCCGTACAAACGGTACTCCTCAAAAGAAAAAGGGAAAAAGAAGAATTAGAGAAATCCCCATGTCTTCCACTTCAGAAGCAAATGAAGCAAAATAATGAAGTTTTCAGAAAGATTTTTTTTTATACTAATTGATAAAGAAGTTCCAATTGAGTTATGGGAAAATATTCTTCCACCGGAAAATATCTCGAGTTACATAGTCATCATATAAAGGTTTGGCCATTCTCTCTCAACCACCCTAAAACATTTTTGATTTTTGCTTATATGACCATAAGCATATTTCTACGGCTATACAAAGGCTGAACATTGAAATTAATATTTAGAAACTTTATCCAACTTTATACTTTTAAACCCTTATTACTAATCATGGTTAGAGGTAGATGTGGTCGTGTAGAAAATAAGTTTATTTCAAAGCTCTTTTTAGGCAATCAATTATAATTAGTTAACCTAATAAACATCTACTAGGAATTGGTGGGAGTGCCAACGATTACCACTTTATGCGTTTTTCCTGTTTTGATTTTTAGTTTTCCCCCTCTCTCCCTCTCTTTCATTAGTTTTGATGCGTCTTCATTATTCCTAGCGAATTAGTTCTATCTTCCTTATTTACCCACCAATGTAACACATTGACCCATATGAATAAAGTCACAGTATATCTCATATGTTTTGAATACAAAATTTTGATATAAATGATCTTTATATCATTCTGATATATTGATTTCAAAGTGCTTGTGTAGGCGTAGGAATCAATGTATTTTTCAACTAATATTTTATTTAATAGTTTACATATATAGTTATATACCTTAATTAATTTGATTTAAATTGGTCATAGATTTGTAGATTGGTGTGAAATTTTAGTTTCAATATATCCACTTTACTTATTGAATCTTGATATGGTTTTGTTTCTTTTAATTATATTATTATATTTGTTTTCAGGAAATTCTAGCTTGTACTTCTTAAGAGACAAACAAAGGGGAGAGCTTGTTTGATGATCGGGTTAGTTTTCATGCACCATACATTTCATAGATTGCCGTTTGCCAATGGTTTTTTAATTTTTGCCAAAATATATCTTTTTCTCCTTGAGACACTGAATTTTGGCGTCTATGCTGTTGGAGACCTTCTTCACCCGTTGCATTTTCCACGATTCAGGTTTGATTATTTTGAATATGTACATAATTTATGGACATAATTGTTTTGAAATTCAACAAAGTTCCAGCTTACGGGCTTAATAACATAAATGAACTATACAATTATTACTTATCGTTTATCAATTTTTCAAATTATGTTTTAATATGAATTATTCTTTTGTTTGATCAAATTTCAAAATCTAACTTCTACAAGGATGCATTTCTTATATGCTTGGAATTTAGTGAGAAAGCTTGTAATATGTCATGTGATAACAACACGCTTTGCCTTTGTCTTGTGATGTATAAGCACTCTGGTTCAATTGAATGATACATTGCATTATGAGAAAATAAAAAATTATTTGCTCTGCTTTAGAATGGAGAAGTTGCATTATCTATATTATTATTAGATACATATATCCTTTTACTAGAAGAACCAAGCATCTGACTAATTTGTGATATTTTATTATTGTAGTTGGAAGATGTCTGATGATTCTTCAAATAGTGCTGCTAGATAATTGAGCGATAATACTCTTCAAAGAGAACTGGTGTGTGATGAAACCTTACCTTCGTCTACAACAAGCCAAAAAGAGTCCAGAAATAAAAGGTGTAGAGAAATTTACATGCTTCAAAAAGAAACAATCAACAAAAAGCATAGAGAATTACACATTGAAAAAAAAGCAATCACGTGCAGCAAACCTAGCTAGAGAATATAAAGAACATCGATTTGTAGGAATGAAAGGTTATTTATATGAATATTGCACATAAGTAACACTAATTTATATTACGTCCATTGTTGCTAATGTACAGCTTGAATTTTATTTCCGTCTATATTTTAATTTTTACAATAGTTATACCCCCACAGGCAGAAGTTCTGATTCAAGAGTTAACCAAAACGAACATTTCTTCTAACAAAGCGATGTGTCTGGTGAAATTTGTATAGAAGATGAAGATTCATGTTATCTTCTATTTGAAGCCCTTGTTGTTAAGAATATTGATCATGATTTGATTGCATATGTTGTTCCATCAGAACCACACATATTGAAACCATCTACAACTTGTTCCTAGTGTGATGCCAAAAAATTTGAATGGGAGTATCGAACTTTTTGTTGTAGGGATGGAACAATAAAATTATGTTTAAATATAATGTTTGATAGCTTATTTAATTTATTTACATCAGATTTACCTGAGTTTTTAGAATTTAGGCGTCTCTATCAATCATACAACAATCATTTTGCATTTACATCAGTTGGTGTTAGGTATGACAAAGATCTATTTAAAATGAATAAAGGAGTATGTACCTTTAAAGTTGTAGGTCAAGTTCATCATTATATAAATAATCGTGTGCCAGATGATGAAAAGCCATTGCATTTGCAGTTTATATTTTTATGATAGCGAAAATAAACTCACCAATTGTTTGCAAACATCTGTTCTCTATGCCAATGATAGAAACATTAATAAATATACTAGATATTAATCTGTATTCTAGATTTTTTCAATTGCTAGGTTGTTATGGTACATTAGACACATATAAGATTACAAGAAAATGTGATCCATCTGATGACCAAAGAGTATACAGTGAACCAACTGTGTCGCAAGTAGCAGCCATTTGGGATGATGATGATTTATGTCTTGAAGATAAAAAGCGTGAGATCTTTACATATTTCAAGTCTGGAACTTCACATAAAATTCAATATTTTTATGGTTGTTATGATCCACTCCAGTACTCTTTACTTTTTCCACGTGGCAAAACTAGTTGGCACGAAGGGATTGAGAAAGTTAACAAAAAACAATCACGTGTTACCTTTTATACGCCTAAAATTTTGCCAGACCTTTTATACGCCTGAAATTTTGCCAGACGTGCAAAATGTAACTTCTGCTAATGAATTACTAGAAAGAGAAGAAAGAGGTTAATAGCTACTCCAAAATTTATACATTCTATGGTTTTCACTTAGTTATTTTTCATGATGCTTTGGATTTGTGTTAATGACATCCTTTTATTTTTGATCTTGTAACAGTGTCAAAAAAGCAAAAAAAGGGTTGAAAGTGTCATGTAGAGAGTATTATTGCTGCAAGTTGCAAATTTGAAATCCAGGTAACTCTTGCTTACTTCACACTGGCCGTCTTTTACAGCAATTTGTTGTTGATATACGTAAAAATTGAAACATCAAGATTAGATTACTTTAGAAAAAATCAAAAACAAATACATGGCGAGTTATATCAAGGGATTGTCGATAGTGTTGAAATAGGTGAAAGATAAGGTGAAAAAATTGGTAGAAAATTTATTTTACTTCAGCATTTACCAGTGGACCTAGAGATTGTGCTAAGCGATATATGGATGCAATGGCTTTGGTGCAAAGATATGGTAAACCTGATTTTTTTTTAAGTATTACATGTAATCCTAACTGGAAAGAAACACAGGATGAATTACAGTTTGTTGATGAAAGTCATAATAGACCGGATTTATTAGCACGTGTATTTAGAGCCAAATCAGAGGAACTAAAGAATGATTTGTTTAAGAAAGAAATCTTTGGTCCTATCGCAGCATAAATATATGTGGTTAAATTTCAGAAATGAGGTTTACCCCATGCTTACTTTTTAATTATATTAAAGCAAGGCTTTAAGATTACTACCCCATAAGAAGTTGATAAAATTGTGAGTTGTGAAATTCCAAGTAAAAAATTGATGCCCTTATTTGCATTCTTGTGTTTTAAAAACATATGATGCATGGTCCATGCTGAGATTTAAATCCAAAGAATGTTTGTATGGTAAATCATTCTTGTAAAAATAAATACCCTAGAGACTTCGTTTTGTCTACTTCATTATCCAATAATTCTTACCTGCTATATAGACGTTGACAGAATTGTGAGAAGGCCTTAGTTCGAGGTAAACTATTAGACAACAAATGGGTTGTTCCTTATAGTCCGTACTTATTAGCCAAGTACAATTACTACGTCAATGTTGAAATATGCTAAATTGTAAAGACTATAAAATATTTATACAAAATATGCGTACAAAGGTCATGATTAAATTAATTTTTCAATTAACAAATCTAGCAACGCCAGTGATGTGAATGATGAAATATCTAGATACCAATAAGCTAAGTGGGTATCCCCGCCAGAAGCAATGTGGCGGATATATGGATTTACTTTGGCTGAAAACATACCAGTAGTAGTTCAATTACAATTACAATTTCAGGATCATCAATTGGTTTCATTTAGAGACTCGGATGATTTGTCTTCAATTATATCCAATGATTTTTTACGACGAACGATGTTAATAGAATTTTTCCTTATGAATACAAGAAATGAAAAGGCACGAACTTTGTTATATAGAGATTTTCCTATGCACTTTGTTTGGGATGGATCTGCTCAAATATGGTTACCTAGAAAACAAAAACATGTTATCGGTCGAATTGTGTCAGCTAGCCCAAATGAAGGTAAACGATATTACCTGCGTTTGTTATTAAATCACATTAAGGGAATAAGTTCCTTTGAAAATTTAAAGGTAGTAAATGGCATCCAAGTTCAAACCTTCTGTGAGGCTGCATTTTTGCATGGATTGTTAAATACGGATTCAAACTGTGAATCTTGTATAGCTGAAGCAGTTCTTTATGAAATGCCAGTTTCCTTATGTCGTTTGTTTGCTAGAATATTAACATTTTGTGCACTCAATGATCCAAAGTTATTATGGTTGAAATTTAAGACTCATATGTTCAAAGATTATGTGCAAAAAGGTTTTTCCCCTCAAATAGCATAGATGAAAGCTTTGTGCTATTAACAGCATTTTAGAACCAATTGGAAAACTATTAATGCTTGTAATTTAGTGCCATTTGATATATGTCTTGATGAAAGTGAAACTTTAGCTTATTTGATTGAAGAGGAGACAATATTTTATTTTACTAATGCAAATAACTTACCCGTATCTATGTTAAATCAAGAACAACAATCAACATATAATGCAATTTTAGATAAAGTTTTTAGTAATTCTTTTGGAATTTTTTTTCTATAGATGGACCTAGTGGAACTGGGAAAACCTACTTATATAAAGCATTGTTAATGTCAGTTATCAAAATAGTTAATAGCCTTAGCTACTGGCTTTTCAGGTATAGCTGCATAATTACTACCAGGTGGTCGTACAACTCATTCTAGATTCAAAATTACTTTGGATATAGATAGTGACACTATCTGCCTTATTAGTAAACAACCAGCTTTAGTGTCTCTTTTACGGTTAACAAAATTGATAATCTGGGATGAAGCTCCAATGATTAATCACTATGTTGTAAAAGCTTTAGACAAGATGTCACAAGATATTAATGAATGCAATTTACCTTTTCGTGGAAAGGTCATTGTGTCAGGAAGTGACTTTAGACAGATTTTACCTGTTGTTCCCTGTGGTAAGATAGTAGATATAATAAAGGCAAGTTTAGTAACATCTAATTTGTGGCCACTTTTTACACGCTTCTCATTAGTATATAATATGGTGCACGATTTGATGTTGATTTTTCAAATTTCTTACTTATCATAGGAAATGGAACTGAAGAAACTCGTTCGTGTAGTATGACTATGTTGCCATCACATATTACCATACCTTATGATGATGAGGTAAATTCATTACAATGTTTAATTGACCATATTTTTCCAAATATGGAAAACTATGTTGAGAAAATAGATCTAATGATTAATAGAGTCATTTTTGCTCCAAAAAATAAATACGTTGATCATATTAATAGTCTATTATTAGAGAAACTTCCAGGCATGGTTATTAAAACCGGACCGGACCGGCCTGTCAGACCGGAAAACCGGTGACCCGGCCAAGTGTCAGGTCCGGTTAACATTTGTTTTACAATATGAAATTGAACCGAAATTGACCTGGCTGACCCGGTGGGTTTCGCAAAAGACTGGTGACCTAAAAACTGAAGAATCGCCTGGGTTGTTGCACATCAAGGGAATTTAGAAATTGACATCTTTAAACTTATATTTTTCACCTAATAGCCACTCTCCTTTTTCATCGTCGTTCCCTCGTTGCAGTCCACCCATCCAACAATAACAATTCACAAAGCCTACCGATCTTAAAAAAAAAAAAAAATCACAAGCCAAAAATTCCAATTCAAAGTCCATTTCTTCTCTTCTTCATATTGCCACATTGTTGTCTCAACGATGAAGTATTGTTTTTAATTCCTAGTTGGTATTGTTTTTAATTTATATTGCCACATCGTTATTTTAAACATTTATGAAGTATTTTCTTGTTGGTGCTTAGATCGCATGACAATGTTTTTATTAGTAAAAAAATATTTATTGGTTTCATTTTCATTTGTGTAATGATATTTAATTACAAAAATAGTAGAATTGACACTAATGGCAATTATTCATGCTATATTTGTCAAAAATAGTTCAACGGGTTGATCAGAATTGACCCGTCGGTTTGATCGCCGAGTCACCAGTTTAGCCAGTGAACCAATGACCCAGGTCCTAGGCCGGTTCAATGTCCAAGCCGGGTCTGATAACTATGCGTTTAGGAGAAAGTTTTAGGTACTTTAGTTATGATGAGACGTTAGATAAATCTAAACAAGGTATTGAGGAAGATTTTTTGAACACTAGCTCCAAAATGGCATTCTACCACACGACCTTGTATTGAAAGTAAATTGTCCGATGATATTACTTCGAAATATTAATCCTTCAGAAGGCCTTTGTAATGGAACAAGACTTATTTGCATCTAAAGGTTTGATCGTAATGTAATTGATGAAGAAATAGCAATTGACGAGTATTGCAGCAAATGGGTGTTATTAGCTCGAATTCCATTGATACCTTTAGAAAGTGACAGAGGATCGGTTCCTTTCAAGAGAACGCAATTTCCAATCTGACCAGGTTTCGCAATGACTATAAATAAAAGGTCAAGGCCAAACATTAGATTTTGTTGGCCTTTACTTACCTGAACCTGTATTTACTCATGGACAACTATGCGTTGCTTTATCTAGAGCTAATATATAAAAGTTCTTATTAAACCAACAACTAATACTCATCTGCTATGGAACATGAAAAATGTTCCAAAAACATCATATATCAAGAGGTTCTCAACTTGGTACATTTGTAGATGGCTTTTATTATATATCACGACTTGTCTTATTCCCAAAGCTAAGGTAATAAAAAATGCTCTTCTCTATATTTATATCAGCTACATTTCAGTTTCATCATTAATAGCCTTAACTACATAGTTGATTTGGTGGTTTATTTTGTTCATTGGGATTTATCATTTTCTGTTAAATCTAACATGATTAATTCTGATGAATGTTTCATTGGTATGAATTGAAGAAGGCACATGCATGCTTGTTCCTTGTGACATTATCAATGTAAAACTTAGGAATATAATTCCCGTTGATGCTCATCTCCTAGATGGCGATCCCTTAAAGATAAATCAGGTTCTTCTTGTTCTATATAATGCTCTTTAGAATAACTTGCATTGATCTCATGCTAATTTGCAGAGCGTCTTGTTATTCTCATTAAGGTTTTCATCCAAACTGGCAGTTTCAAGAACGGTGACGGTAAGAAATTTTGCAAACGGATTCGCATAAAGAAATTCCTTATTTTCAGTCGAAGCTCTAAGAATTATAAAATCACACTTCCATTAATCCCAGCCCTTTCTCTCTTTAGATTTCCATTAAACCCGCCAGTTCACGTTTGAAAGGTATTTTCAGCTTCTGTTTCATAGAAAATTCCATAGAATTATGTTTCTCACCTCAAATTCAGCACAAATCAGAAATTCCGAAAATGGGTCAGAATTGAAGTCGTTGTACACGAGAATTTCACCATCGAACACGAGAATGTCCTTGTGGTTGCAGTCCTCATCCAGTGGATCAGAGCTCTGAGGTTTGTTCACTTTTTATCTTTTTTTTTTTTTTTTTGCCTCCTCCCTTAATTCAAGCAAAAAGGTGACAAACTTTCTTCAGATTAACTTTTTATTACTTTCATTTTCTAGAACCATGCTCTTAGCCCCTGAGTGAGTCTATCATGTGATCCTTCCATCTAAGTTATGTTTCTACAGCCTGCTTGCACCTGCGTTGCAAACAAGATGCTGTATGCATTGCTTTTCTCTTGCTTGTTCACTTATTCTTAGGTGAAATTTATGATACTCTTGCAGGGATTCAATTGTGACATTTAGCCTTGCATGAGTTTTCATATATATATATATATATATATATATTAATCTATAGGAATTTCCTCATTTGGTCACTGATATCCATTAGCTGTAAGTAAATGTGATTTGAAAAATATGTGAGATTCTTCATCCCAATTATAGAGGCCATTTCTCTTGAGTGTCTGCAGCAAATATGTTTTGAACATTCTTGTTAATGTTTTGGCTTTATCTATAAAGTCATTTATGGTTGGACCCCCGTTTTTTAGCTTGGCACCACATGTTTCCCTACCATTGAGAAGTGTTCTCTTAATTGCATCTATGAAATAATCACCTATGGCAAATGGTGATTTTGACCTTTGGTCTGAATATCAGCCCACTCTAATAGTTTCAATAATACCCCATTGTGCTCGCAGGACTTGGAGAAAAACAAGTTGTGACTGACTGATTAAAATCGTCCATTTGTTGTACATGTATTAATAGTCATGCATTCGGAATTTTTGAGCGACACTCCGTAATTTATTGCATTAGACAAATCGACAACATTATAAGGAAAGCTCCAAAATCCCAATTTGAAGAAGCCCAAGACAGCTTAAAAGAAAAGGTACACATTTTACATAGCTTTCATATTTTCTTATGCTCCAGCGTCATTTATTGAACTGATAATAACTTTTATGTTATTTTCTAAGCAAATTAATATATTCCATATACTACTTAAATATGTTCTTTCTCTAACAAAATTTTTAGTTTTAGCAAGAAGTCCTTAAGGTGTTAAAAAATTCCTTCAAATTAGTGCTAAAATTATTATATTTGTGCTCTAATATTTGCATTGTAAGCTATTAATGCCAACATTCTTTATAGAATGTACATAAATCTCTACAGTAAAACCAAACCATTCCTTCATCCGACAATTTATTACCGTACGTTTTTCCATCAGACAAAAAGGACACACACATCAATTATTGACCAAATCTAAGACCACTCCTTTTTACCTCTCTTGTGTAAGCAACTCTGATTTTTCATTTTTTCCCCTTATTATATATTTTAATTTTAATATACAGTCATATATAATTCTTTTCCTTTATTTTCTCTCTGTACATTCTGTCTAATCTCTGCCTTAACCTTATTGCACTGCATTCTTTTACTGTCAATGATGCCATACTTATCTTTTGTAAGTATTTTACTAACTTCTAAGTCACTTTCTAAGAAAATTAATATATTCCATAAACTGCTTAAATATGTTATCTAAATGAATAATTCATTTTAGCAAGAAGTCCTCAAAATGTTAAACAAACTCCTACCAATTAGTGCTAAAATTATTATATTTGATATATAGATATATATATATATATAAGCAAATATTTATGCTCTTATATTTGTATTGTAAGCTACTAATGCCAGCATTTACAATTTATTACCAAAAGTTTTTTTTTTCATTAGACATAAAGGACATACATATCAGTTATTCACCAAATTTATGACCACTCCTTTTTGTCAAATTTGCCACAACCTTACTGTGTAATTTTTTACTGACACATTCTATCAAATTTATCCCCTTACCTTACTACACTGTATACTTTATGTCAACTACCCCATACCTATCTTCTGTAAGCACCTCTGATTTTTTATTTTTTCACCTTATTATATATTTTAATTTTAGTATACATTCTTATATAATTCTTTACCTCTATTATTCTTTTGCATCTAAAGCTTTTCCTCTGTTTTTTCTCTACTACATTCTGTCAAATCTCTGCCCTAACCTTATTGCACTGCATACTTTTACTGCCAATTGTGCCATACTTATCTTTTGTAAGCAAATCTGATTTTACTTTTTCCTTTTATTTTAATATTTTAATTTTAACATACATTCCTATATAATTCTTCTCCTCCATTATTTTTCTGCATCTATTAGCTTCACTACTTTTTCTTCTTACTTTTGATATAAAAAAATGACCAACTCCTTCAGGTATTAAAATTCTTCTTTCATTAATCTCGTGTTTTCCTCATCTGCAAAAATCTAAAAACAACAAAGCTATAATGTTTGTATTTTTGAAGATTTCTCATATTTTTGTTCAACCAGGTCTACTGATCTTCACCACTGGAAAAAAATGGCTACACTTTACTCTCTTCTTAACACTATCAAACCTGCTGACGGAGACTGGACTGCAAAAGTGATTATCTGAGGGATAATTCCACCAAAGCTTTCTGCAAAACCTGATGCGTATATTAAGTATCAAAATCTTCTACTCATAGATCTGGAGGTAAGCATGACTTATTGACTCTCAACTCTATCTTCTGACACCTCTACTACTCAACTTGGCTACTGTTTTCCTAAGCATCAACACCATTTTTTATTTGCCTACTGTACATAACTTCTCTAATACAAACAAACATTTTTTTTATTTGACAAATTTTAATACATATACCAGGCTTCATTTGACCAAACATATTACACCTTATAGGGAAACAAATTGGAAGCTACTTTATGAGGATGATCTTCACCTTGGGAAAACATATCTTGTGTCCAATGCAACTGTGAAGATTCCTAAGCCTGAACATGCACTATGTGGTAACAAATACCAGTGGACAATCTCTGTTAGCACAAAAGTCACTCTAATAGATGAAGATTACAGCTCTTTTCTATACTCAGCATTTATCTTCCATAGGTTCCATGATCTGTACAAACACATGGACAAAAATAAAACAACAGGTATTTCTTTCGTTTTACACATAGGACATTCACTTTCATTTTCAGAAAGGTACAAATAGATATTTCTCATGTATTTTCTTTTTTCTTTTTTTTAGTAGACAAAGAAACATCATGTAAGCAAATATGTCATTGAGAAAAAACTTATAAAATTGAATTTTTCATATCATATGCTAGGTATCATAGCTACAGCAGTGGATATTTATCCAAAAAGACTCATTCACCCACTAGGAGGAGCATCAATGTTTGTTCAAGACGTCATTTTAATGAACAAAGAGTTTGTCCTCCATCTGCTCTACCATTTTATGTATTTATATATATATATATATATATATGTGTATGCGTCTACATGTTCACATAGTTACAGAAGATAGAAATATGTTCTACAGATTTAAAACTTTAATCTTAACTTTGTGGCCCCATGTTGGCTCTGAGGGTGTCAAACTTACTGAAAACATACTGCAGAGGCCAATACTCATAGGCCAAAAATTAAAAGTTACCTCTTTCAATGGTAAAAGATCGATATCCAGGATTTATATTACAGTATAGCATCACTAGTTTCAATACTTTGATTATTTGAATGTTCTTAAATTGCAGGTATTTCACTCAACACTCAGAGGAACATCTTCTTCCACATCAATGGAAAGTTTGGTGAAGTAGATGAATTCAAAACATGGTATACATACAACACTATCACATCTTTTAAACCAAGAAAAAATATCATCTTGGTATAATAATTACCGCCAACATAATTAATGTCATTTATATGTTTCCACCCTATATTCATAAGGGCTATTACCAACATGGAGAACATTAATGAAATCATTGGAGTCAGACCATATGACCCGGTGACCACCCCATCAAAGATTCAAAGCCTGCTAATGAACCATACACTAGCATAAATGATCTTTAGCAAATTGGACGTACGGTAATACATTATACAGTTCTACTTTTATACTTTTCTATTGCAAAAATGCTCCCCTCTATAGCTCTCAATATATATATGGTGATAACCTTTGCCTCATTGACAAAACATGAATTTTTTAGCTCAAAAGCAAGAAAACCTTTTGGATTAAAGCAAAAGCACGAGTCTTACTTCGAAGAACAGCCTGTTGGCATCTAGCATGCATCATATGTAACAGGGCATCAAGTGCAAATGTATTTAATTGTCGATATTGTAAATCAACCACGGCAATAACAATTGCAAGGTAAACAGTTTTTTCTTACATTCCTATTAGAAAGATTATATACTTACTCTCTATGTGTTTATTTATCACTTATGAATTGCTCAGACATCCTAACCGTACTCCAAAAAGAGCAAGAGCGATGTTGACTTAGAGGATTCAACTGGGAAAATACAAGCATCAATGATGGGCGAATCTGTTGAAAAGTTTTTTCAGTGCTCTGCTGACGATATAATGAGAAACAACCCAACGGTATGTACACAAAAAATTATATTCATCTCGTATAACTTCAAGAAATAAACACCATAACCCATGTATTGTTTACAACAAGATAGCCAGCTCTTTGATTCGAATATGCGCATGGAAATTACCGAGGACTGCACTTTTTACATAAAAGCATCACCACCCCAAGGTAGCCCAATAGACAACACAAAAGGCATAGCAAGCTGTACTTTTAGGTTCAAATTGGAGATAATATTTATTGTTGAGCCACATGAAAATGAAGACAAGATCAACACTGAAGAATCTGATGCAAGTCCAGCAAATATACAAAGTTGTACCACTGAAACCTCTTCTCTACCGCATAAAGAGCACACTTTCATGATCCATCTGATGAAACAAACATAGAAGAGAAAGCTGAAAAGAAATCACACACTGCTGAAGTCTCTAAGAACAAAGAGAAGATGATCTAACTGTTTCCAATGGTTATCTTTTGTCTTCTATGCCTTTTGTGTGGGTAAAAAAATATCGTGAATGCGTTCACATATGAAACCCTCAAATATCATCTAATGTGTATAAATAAAAAATCTTGTTAGACTAGTTCTAAAATTGAGTTTCAAATCATACCATATCGATTTGAAATTCAGTTTAACCCCTGTTATATTGGCTTGTAAGATAATGTTATCTTTTGACTATGATTAAATGACGTCCTTGGTTTTTTCTTCCTTTTTTCCCCAAACATGCCAACTTATTACAAATAATATAATTCAGTAAACTGTACATTAACTTCTCATGTAAATCTAATCCATATTAAAGAAAACAATACCATAAATAGAGCACGTGCATGGCATGTGCTGCCACTAGTAATTAGAGAAGTTTGAGTTTACAAGTGTAATTTTCCCAATTAGTAAAAGGTCTTTTTCAGTTAAGAGACCCCAGGAAAATAATAAAGAGCCCAAAATTAGGCCTTGAAGTCCCAAACAAACTAACGAGTTTAAAAACTAATAGAGAAAAAAAAAAGGAAAAAAGATAAAAAAAAATAAAAAAATCATATAACCCATTTCAAAAAAATAAAAAAATAAAAAAAAGAAAAAAAAAAACGAGGAAGAAATCAGATTACATGAAAGGTCTTTGGAACTGGGAATGGGACTCGAATAAAAACCTTCGAATTCGAACCGCTAGCAGTCGCACATGAAGGGGTGAACAGTTGCCGTCCGGTAGCTCTGCCTCGTGGTCGTTTCGTCGGTCGAGTCTCCGATTTGGTTGCCGGTCGGCATTCAGTCGCGCAGCGCAGCAGCCAAAGCCTCAGGTAAGCTAACCCTGATTCCTAAGTTCCTAATTCCCAATCGGCGTTTGGAAATTGCTTGTGTTCTTCACATTTACTTGTTTTGAGCTTTTTTGAATTAGTCTATTTATTCTTCCTATGAATTAGCCTATTTTTCAAGAGGAATTATTATTACATGAGGAATTAGGATTTAGGCATAAAGGAATCCAATCTTTTAAATAAAAAGATAAGTATGAGAACGAGTGCATTGCTGGAATTTTTACTTGGCAAACTTATGAATTATTAGATGATATTTGGTCCAGAACCCATGTACTGAATTATTATGAATTTTTCATTTGCTGGAATTTTAAAACTATTTTCACCACTTCAATCCAACCATTACAGCACAGAAGTGTAGCTTATTGAACGGAGGATACTTTCTAGAATTAAATCTGGGTTGTGTTTTTCATTTTTTATGATTAAAAGAAAAAAATTGGGATATATTTGCTTGAATCCATTTGCACTTTGAGAATTATGAGTTGCGTGATATGAACTTATGGACTTAAATATATTTTACTTATAGTCATCTTTGGTTTTGCTTAATTATTTTTATTGGTACTTGTAGGACAATTGAACTAGAAATAGTTATACGTCGTGCCTCCGAAATATGAGTCCGGATATGAGAAAAGGAAAAAAGAAAGAAAAGGTAATAGCTTTAATACGAATATAGGCGGGAGACCTTTGATTAATTTTTTGCAAGGCCAGTGTTTAGTTGACTTTTTGGGATATTGTAATGTGTTTGGGTGATAATATAGTTTTTTTTTTTTTAATTTATTGTTCGATATATGTGCCTTTTACTGTATGAGTTTTTCTTTGTGATAAAAGTTAATTATTTTTTTGAGCTGGCCGGCCGTGATCATTATCAATTCATGGAGTAAATCACTTAATCTCTTAATTATGCAAATTTGTATCTAAGCTTCCCACCTGCCTCTTAATTATGCAAATTTGTATCTAAGCTTCCCACCTACCTCTACACCTTCTTTCCTTTTTTTCTTTTTCTTTTTAATTAATTGGATCTCTTTGCCACTATCATTCAATGGTTGAGTGATACTTTGATTGTGTGTATTGAGAAAGATGTTTTTGACACCATTGATAACAATGTAATTTTACAATGTCATGAAATTATGAAACCGCATAGGGTACATTTGTAAAAAGGTCCTACAGTTTTGTAACTATGTTTTGCCATCAACAGTGGAAATGGGGAAGTGCAGTGTTGGGATGTTGCTTTCTTTTCTACCTATTGCTTGCTAGATGCTTTGCAAGTAAAATGTGTTGCACACACAAGTTTCTTAAATTTTTATTGTGCTTGTACATATATGTTTTCGTCAATCATGCCATTAACTAATCATCATAATTCAATTCAATAACATTAATTCATAAAAGAGGAACTTCCAAGTACGATTTAAAAAAAAAAAAAAAAAGATTATACTAATATGTCAATAATTATTTTTGATTGTCAGTAATGTACGTGGGGGAAAAATATTTATTTCAGTGGTTGTGATCTATAATACGTAATGAGGTGTGAAAAAAAAGAGAAAAATCCTACATTTTATTTCCGCACTTGCCGTCCCAGTTTTTGAATTTTTTTCCTATTTTATTTTTTGTTTTACAATATTTTATGCATATGTGAATTTATCTAGGATACTTTCAAACAGTTCGAGTTTTAATTATTTTTTTTCCTTAAAGTAATCTCAAATCTTTTAATAAAAATAATTTCATTAATGCATGATAGTTTAGCTTATATGGTTACTTCTTCATTTGGCCACACGCATTAAGGTGGTAGTTTTAAGTATCAAATTCTTTTAATCTTTGTATAAATGATACATTTTCACATTTTTCTAAAAGGATTTAGAAGACGAGTATATGGAATGTTTTGGCAGAATTCTCTAGAATATTTTAGCAACATCGTTTAGAATAATCTTTTATCAGTATCTTAGATATTATTATAGAGAATTTTAGAGGATCAATGGGTTATATAAAATTAAACTGTATTACTATCGATGCAGTGCTTATATTATCTACTTAGGTTAAAATGTCAATTTGATTTAAATACTTTTTGTATAAGAAATCAAGGCTGAACTTGACTTTATAATATGATTTTGACTTATTAATAGCAAAGTTTCACTTCATTTTTAGTCTGTTTATTATTATGTGTTGATTATTAGTAATTAATTACTATTTTTACTTTCAAAAAAAAATTAAAAAAATCAATAATTATTTTTTATTGGTAGTAACATAAGAAATTTCATTTTTTTTTTTAAATTATAAAATTCACTTTAACAATAACAAAGGACGGGGCGTTTAAACCCTAAATTCTTATGAGTCTGTTTAAACAAATCGAGTCAAAGTTCTTCAATTGAAATTTGCGTTTTCGGGTTTGACGTCTTCAAACATTAACCAAATTTAACTATGCAGAAAACATTACGGGCATAGATGTATGCATATTCAGTGAGGTTTTGAAGCTTGGAAATGGAGCCGTTTGCTTCATTGGCGGATACAATTAAAGATTTCGCATGCGGTTTCTTTCCCTGGCTCAATAGTTCCCGTCGCCGGAATCCGGTAAAATCTTCAACAATTTCGCTTGTATTTGAAAATGCTGTTGAATTGGTCTGGAATAATTGTTTCTTTCTTTTTTGTGATAATTAAAATTCTCTTGTCTGGGCTGTCTGAAATTTGATGTACTCTCGGAATGGTTAGACAATTGAATTTTCATCCGTTTCTGTTTGTAAGAGGATAAAAGTGCGTTCCCATTGTAATTATTATTATTATTATTATTATTATTATTTTTTTTTTTTTGGGTGCAGGGGACTTTTGTAGACAATTAGCAATCAGTTATTTGCTTCTACTTGTATTGATGTTCTATTAATTAATTAGTAGTAATGTTAGAATGGCCCTTGATTTTGGAATTTTGCTCTAAAGCGTAATCTTGTTGTTGGGCTGATTGTTAGAGCTCAGAGTTTTAGTTGGAGAAGTCAGTGTTGCTTGAGTCCTTGCAACAAAATATCTTGAGACATTTCATCCTTCCAATTGGAGCGATAATATTGGTCGCTAGATCTTAATATAGTGAGTGATGATTCTTATTGTCTTCCTTCCGCAAAGGAAATCATACCTTCTTCTTTCTTGATGAGTTATGCAATGTTGGGAGTGCACGATTTGTCCACTTATCTAATTAATTAGCATCCATGCCACCAAATTAAGTAGTGTGTTCACCTCATGAACATTTCTGTTTGTCATTTCCAAAATCAAACCAGGATATTCTGTTTTATTTCAGTTTTTGGCACTGAAATTTCATCTCAAAATTTTCATTCGATGCATGCCTTGAGTAGATCTTACATATGTGCTGGTTCCATAGGTAGCAGCAAGCTGTATGATGGAGCTTTACAACTGTTCTAATGATATTATTTTCAGATTGAGATCTTGAAGCGCTTGCAGCGGGAAGCATTTTCAGATATCATGAAACTCAGGGACAGACAGGATAAGGTGGAGCGGATGTTGACCTTCTATAAATCTGCAAAGGGTAATCCGTTTCAAGAAGGTAGCACTCATGTAAGGGGAGAGGTGGATATGTTGTCTGCATTGTTGTTGATGGACAGTGTTGATGAGCAGAAACTTGAAGCAATTCAGAGATCTGGTATTAGAACAGGTATTCAATCAAAACTCACATTTGAAACTGTTATCCGGGAGAAAGATACATTTGTTGCTGAGTTTGTGGCCGGTGCAAAAGAGGTAGGGGGTACCTTTGGTGGTCCTCTTTCGCTAGCAAAAGTTCTTTATGCTGCAAATGTTAGCGATTGGTTCTCTGCGGTTGCAATTCCACTGGGCGCTCAGTGCAGAGACGTGGGAATTTCTACTAGTTATTATGAGGTAAAGTTGATCTTGAAACACTTGTTGCATGAGTTAAAATTGCAGTAGTTAATGTTTTACCATTGTGAATGAATATGCATGTGTTAAAGTAGTCGAAGAGAGTAGGCCTCTAATACAACTTTACACAGAGAAGCACTATAAGTTTGGCTGATGGTTTTAAATTTTATTTTCCCTTCTGTTTTCCAGGATAGGGCCATGACTGAATATTCTGCATGTGGACCACCACTTCTGAAGCAACATAATGGCAGTGCCATGGGCATAATGGTGAAGAAGTCAAATGTGGTTGCTACGTTGGCTCAGTTTTTCTCTCGTCTTGGAGTGCCTCGCGATGCTGCAGGACTTACTTGCTCGCTACACGACGCTCTTCCGATCTGGCAAGTTGTGTGCCATCTTTCGAGAAGTACAAAGCTCTCCCTTTTGGGTTTGCACCAAGAGTCTAGGTTATTAGGGGAAAGGGTGAGCCTCGGAGGACTGGCTATCCCTGTTAGCCTATTCAAACAACATACATCTTCAAAGACATATGTGGAGGAAGACAGTCGAACCACTCAAGAAAGACACGTGTTGGATGGATCTGTTGCTCTGATGCTCGAAGCAGAGCCTGAAGAGTGTACACGTCTTGGTGCTTGGGTTGAGATGAAAAGCTCGACCCCTAGACATCTACAATGGGCTGTTACAATGGCTGATACCCCTGAAGATGAGTTTGGATGGGGCCTATCATTGGGAGGTTTGTGCCACAGTCCAAAAGATTGGGAACATTTCCAGGTCGAAACATTTTTGAGATTAAACATTGGTAAGAGATTTAAATTCCAGCCAGCACTGTTATATATAATGGAAGGGGCTACTACCCAATTTCCAGCCCTGATGTTCCGTGCTACTTGGTCCCTGTGATGGTTCTTCGGTTTTTTAGTTCAATGTGAACTCAGATTCTACTTTTACAAATACAGGTCTTGGCATTCTTGCCACTGCAGGTAAGTGATCCGTAGAATTTTTGGTTCCTATTGTTCTAAATGATATTCACTATCTCATTTCTATAACTGTTTGCTAGATGGCTTTTAAGAAAAATTAGGTAAATGTCACTTGTGGTGACTGTGTTTGCTTGGTTGGTGGCAACACTGTTTGCCTTCCTTTAATATGGAACACGACACGTTCCATTTGTATTTGTTTGGTAGGTGTCACCTACGAAACAAATGCACTTTGTAGTAATACGAAGAGGGGTGTTCAAAACGCTCGTGCTGCGCATTTCTTACAGTATTTACCTCTAAATGATACTCCCTCTGTCCCACTAATATATGCAACCACATATTTTCACACATATTAAGAGAACATATTAATTGTAGTTGGAATTGTAAACTTTTTCTACACTTTTCCTGTTACAACTTTGCACCAAATGACCATGAAATGGTTAAAATATTCTTGGTTCTATTCATTTTTCTTGTTGGGAGATTAAATATGTAGTTATTGTTTATTGTTCCAATAATTTTTCTTAATAACAAAGTGACTTAAATAAGGGTATATTACACCAATGAAGAAAAAAATTACAGATTCAATATAGAAATTGGACTATAATTTGGGACAAACAAAAAATGGAAAACAATTCTATCTTAGTGGGACGGAGGGAGTAAGGTGTTAAGTGGGATTGTCTAATTATCTCTTTGTAATGTAATTTTTCTAACACTTCACTGTAATTTATCAAGCAATCCTTCAATTAGTACCTTTTACAATTTTTAGAGCTGTTCTAATGAATACCGTTGGTTCATTATGGCGCCAACGATTGATGTAGACGCTAATGGAGCCAGTTATTTGTTTTTAATTGATGATTGTTTTTATAAATGGGGTCAAGTGCTGGCGATATAAAGAGCTAGCAGATGATGCTAGAATATAATAGATTAGTTCATCTGGAAAAAATTGGAACCAACCTAAAAATCAGTTTGATTGATCTCTAAAACCATTAATCGGAAAAGCTGTCTTGGGAAAAAAATAGAAAAAGGAAAACTAATTTAACTGAGAAAAAGGGTATCAAATATACCAGTAAGAAAGTGTCTCTATTATTAAGACAAGCTCCTCTGATTAGAAAAAAAAGGTTCTAGCCATTTTTAATTAAGCTATAAAAAGAAAATGAGAACTATAATAATAATAATTTATGCATGTGGTGGAAGCTTAATTTTTAATTATTTATTTGAAATCAGTTTGATCTCAGTTTAACTTTTTTTTTAAAAAAAAAAGTTCGATCTCAATTTAAATTTGATTTTTTGACCTTTGGTTTGTTATTTTTGGTTTTTGTTGATCTGATTTTCAATATGTGTGTGTGTGTGTGTGAATGGATATATGAATATAACTATACGAGCTTAATCACATTCGTCCTGTCTAAACTGAAGCCATGAAATCCATATCTGTATATCTTTAAAAGTAGAAGAGTGCCTATGAGCCCCATATCAGTTTTCCCTAGGCGATGCTTTTCAGTGCATTGAGACACACATCGTGGGGATTGTAATTGTTGAATAAGATTGATTCCCTTGAAAATTGCTGAACAAGATTCGCTAAAGCTGCTCTTCCGATCTCTCCAAGGGAGGTATCTGCAAAACTTTTGGGTTTGCGTTTCCAGAAGTCTTGCAACTTGTATCGAATTAGCAGTAGTCTTTGCTTTATCTCTCTGTATATGCACGCGCTCACAGACACACCCGTATGAATATGTAACAATATATGTGTATAATTTTGTGCGCGTATATCCAGAATGTTGAGTTTAACGGTGCAATTGTATAGTGTGCTATTCAAATTGCCCAAGTAGAAATTGCAGTCCCTAATTGAAAGCCCAAATCTTTTAATAGGTGGTTGCCGAATTTGGTGTGTAAGTTTAATTTTTCTTTTCATTTTGGATTTTTTGGTGATTAGGATATGTTTTTTATTTTATGCTGAATCAAAGTCTATTAAATCTGTATTCTTCTTCACCTCATCTTTTCTTTCTAGAAATCACTAAGTTTTTTTTTTTTTTTGTTATGGAAGCTGTTGCCCTTTTCTACAAGATGAATTTCCCTCAAATTATCATTTCCTTTCCCTTGTCTGTTTAAATTTTGAGAAAATGGGGAAGATATATACACCTGCAAATTTTATACTTTCTTACAATGAGTTGTTTGCCCTGCCAAATATTTCCTCTCTCCATGTCTTGTATGAATCAGTGAGTCTTTGATACTTAAAAAACTTGGGCTATATATAGATTCATTTTCTACACATAATACAATGGCTTTTGTTGGTTACTTGGAATGTTACTACCATTTTCATGCTTGAGTCTAAATCTAAATCTATTTCGTTTCTTTTTTCCTTTTTTCCCTTTCCTCGAAGGAATTCTAAATCTATTTCAGTGGAGGAGTTCTTGATTGATTCCATTCCATGGCCATCGATTGGAACAATTCTTCGAGAAGTGAATGCTTAGAGTAATAGAAAATTTGAAATTACTTGGACTTTTTGGTTAATGTTCTTTGTACTTATGCTTATCTTGTTTGATTAATGTTTTTTTGTGCTCATGATTCTATTATTTGAAATGGCCCAGTGCTGAGTTTTTAAGCGGAACTGACTCTTAGTAGATGCATGTGATCTGAGTTGGACTTATGTTTCTTTTTCACCATCCTTAAAATGTTAGAACCCTAAAAATTTTCGTTTTGCCTTAAAACTTCGCAATGATATCAGTGAATAATGTCTCATGCGAAAGGAGTTTCTTTCAAATGAACAATATATTATCAAGTGAAATAATACACTTAGTGATTACAAAGTCTATCATTGTGGATAACTCTACTTAATCTTTCTTGAATGTTTATTCATCATTTTATTTTTTTTATATGATTTAGTGAAAAGTTTGTTCTTAGTGATAGTTGAATGGAGAGAAAAAGGGTGGATCTGTGGCTGAAAAAGTAGATGTTTATCAACATCAAACAAGCAAGCGAATTGAAATTGTCCCTCATTTTTCAGGTTCATTGTTCTTTTCTGTCATTTTTTAAAGTTAAGATTATTTGTTACTCCGCCAGCTTTTATTTTAACAACCTGCCACTTTTTTATCTTAGTTAACCATTTTTCTTTTTCTTTTTTTTTTTTTTTTGGGTTGCATATTTTGTTCATTGTTTGGTTTGTGATAGTGTGCATGTTTGGATATGTTTGAAAAAATATTTCTTGATTTAGTTCATGGAAGAAAGAAAAAGCCATTAGCAAATAAAATCTGGTAGAAGGAAAAAGTCACTAGCAAAGAAAATTCACATCAAATGATCAAATGAATTTACAAAATTGCATATGATAGTTTTCTAATCATTGGTTTTTCAGATGACATAACGTTTGAAGAAATAGACCTTTTTTAAGTATAATTCTGTCGAACTTTCCATAATTATGTATATACACAATAGTACCATTTGGTTGATGATGAGCCTCCAAATGTAGAACTTAACTGGCATGTAACTGCATTTGGTTAACAATCTAACATGAAGAAATAAGAATGTAGCTTAACATGTCTGAGTATTTGCCTTGCAAAAGCATTGGATGGATTTTGGAAGTGATTAACAACATATGATATGATATGAATCCACTTACATTTTTCTTTTCATTCGTTCATGAATCATTGTGGGAAATCTTCTTCCTTCCTGAAAGTTCAACATTTTTATCTTTTGGTTATCCTACCCTTTTAGACTCATAAATTAGCTGAGGTATCATATGTGGGGATATTTGCTAACTTAAATATGAATGTGATATACTCTGAAATTTTGTTATTTATAACTCAGCAAACCGGGAGTTGAAGTGAAAGATCTTAAAATATTTTTGTTCTTTTTTATGAATTATGTTATGGCTGTTTTTGGTTTCTTGAAGTAATTGGCCAGATTCCTAGAATTTTGGTTGTTGAGATATTGAATGGCAAGTAAGTATGTTTTCAGCAAGACATGAGTAGAAGGATTTGTTAATTGTTATATAGGTATGAGATAATCAAATGATTTCTAACGGTTAAGAGGTTTAGGCTATTTTATTTATTTAACTGCATTTTGAATATGGTGTTCTTCTCTCTCTCCCTCTCTCTCCCCCCCCCCCCACTCTCTCTCCTTTTCTTTTCTTTTGTATCCATAAACTCTTAATTATGGGTTGTAAATTGCAATACTTCTGAAGTCACTCTGAATATTTAATCCGAATATTTAATCCTCTGGAGCTCTTGAACACTTCGCAGAAGTTTTCTCGGAAACAAATGTGTTGTGCATGCTGCTGGCATCTCCCATCGGAAGGAGGTAATAATTTAAAGTGAAAAGTACTGTACATCAGTATAGAGTATAACATTAGAAATTTGATGGAAAACTAATTGCAAACCTGTTTCTGCTCTTCTTTATATTGGAATGTAATTGGGTTTTCCCATCACTTGCTAAAGCAAGACATAGAATAATGTTTTATTGAAAACACACCGTTGGAAATAAAGAAACTTGAGCACGCTGTGCTCTATATTGAATCTACTTTCGCCAAGCAAGAGAAGGATACCGGGAGCATATTCATTAAATTATGAGAAATGTCAATGTTTTTTAATAGTTTCTGTTGGCTGAAAAATATTGAAGTGATAATTCGTTATTGCGCGATTAGTTTTGGTCTTGTACACTTTGCCCTACATGTATCCAGAGTTTTCTGTATTATATGATTTCATATTTTCTTGAAAAGAAAAGGACGGAATGATCAATTGTTTTGCCGCATTGTTTACTATTATTATTTTTAGTTTATTATCACCAACATAGGATGGTTCTTCATTGGCCGTAGATTTTGAGCATAACTAAAATGTAGGGCTATCTAAATTGAGTGGCGACATGTAATGTTTCTTATTTGGCTGTAGAGACATGCTGAATGGATTAAACTTTCCATCCTAACCTAAAGAGAAGGACAAATGAACTGTCGAAGTCTCAGTTGTATGTCGATATTGAACTGTCCAAGGTGTGAAATGGTGACCTTATAGGAATTGAATGTTGTTATTAACAGTTGAAGAACAATATTGCACGATTTTTCTTGCTTTCTATTGGTTTTTGTAAGGAATATATTTTTCCAGTCGTTCAATCGATTGATTCAATAAAAGTGCAAAATTTCCTCGCATGTAAAATACTTGATGTGTGGATGAATATCTCGAATGACCTTTTTATTTTTTTTTAAATTGATTTTTCTCCTGTGTGTGTGTACAATTTCATTGTTTTAAATGAATGTTTGATATAATGGTGAGGCAGCACAAAATACATTGTGCTTCTAACTTTGTTTTGGGTGTTATAACTAAGACGGGAGTCGCTACACAAGTAATGATTGATAAGTGATATGATACATCTTAATATGTGTTTAAGGATATACATTTTACATTTTTACTAGCTCAAAACCTTATGCAAAAAGATTGTGATTAAAGAAAAAATGTCTTACCAATCAGGCTTGGCTCATTTGGTTAGGGGGCTAGGCTGAGGTATTGGGACTTAAAGGTTTCAGGTTCGATTCCCCTATATGAGGTATTTTCTATATTTTATTGTAGTGTATATTCTTACTATATGTGTGCTTGTATTATTGATTTTCTTAGCGGTGTGTTTTAATAGGATGAATATTTATGTGTATTTGTGTTGTTATGATGTATATTTGTAATTGAATTTTTACAAAAAAAAAAAAAAAGGAAAAAAAGAAAAAATGTCTCCAGAATTTACTACACATGGAAGGATTTGGAATTGAGCAACTTACAAATATTTTTGACTTTTTGAAAGCAACCTTATTGTATTATTATGGCTCATCATTTCGGTTTTGATTAGAGAACGTAGGAGGAGGAAGGCGGACGGATTTGTTTTGATGGTGCAGAAAGTTTTGGTGTATTCGAATTATAGTATGTAAGCACTTCATTAAAAAGAAAAAATGATTATGGCTCATCATTTTCGGAATTATATTATGAAATGAATAAATAATAATACATAATAAAAATACCATACGAGGCAAAAACATACAAACATAGAGAATCCGTTATAGCATTATTTGAATGGAACCTTATGACAACATTCGTTGAGATGGAGGCAATTATGTGGGGCTGGTAATTGATACTTATTGTGTAGGGTTGACAATTGACACTAAATATATATATATATATATATATATAATTTTCTTTTTTTTAAAGAAAGGACAGTTGACACCGACTAATGTAGGGGGATTAATTACCTTTTTATCGGTTTATTAAAAAGTCTCTAGTGGAGTTGGTGCTTGAAAATTTTTACAAGTGTAGAACGTGTAATATAAAATTTTAAAAAGAAAAGCAGTTTTTCTTAATGATCTGGTTGGAAACTTTGGGGTTGGAAACTTCTCTGTGATCCTAATGATCTGGTTTATCAGATCCTCAAAACCATATACTTTCCAAGAGTTTTTCTGGAATCGCAGCTCGGATACAATCCTAGCTATACAATCCTAGCAAGGATGTTGATGGAGAGTGGGTGATGGACTTTGAGTGTGGAAGGATCCTTTGATCCGTAGCGGCCCCAATTTTCGATCAGAATCTACTGAACCACAACAACTTGGAAATATGTCAGTGAGCGCCCTTATTATTGAAGGCCGACAAGAGTGGGATATGTGATTTCTTTATGAAATTTTCTCAAGAGATGACATTGGTAAGGCGATCAAAACTCCTCTTAAGTAACCCTCCTGTACAAGATAAGCTTATCTGGAATTTCAGTAAACATGGGAACAACTTGGTTAAGTCCAGATGCCATGATGAAGAGTTTCGAGTGGCAGGAAACTGGAACAAGATCTGGGAATTGAAGATTCCACCCAAGATGAAAGTTTTTGTTTGGAGAGCTTGCCGAAATTGTCTTACAACAAGATATTGACTTCACCAAAGAGGTATCCCTCTACAAACCAGCTGCGTAATGTGTGAAAATGCGGAGGAAACCTATGAACATGTTCGCTAGAGATTCTTGGAAGGCTGTTCAACCCACTATTACTTCAAACTCTGTCCCTTCCTTTAAAGATTGGCCTTTTGGGCGGGCAATGAAAGCTAATTCCCAAGATTGGCATCGACGGATAGCAGTGGCATGGAGCATATGGAAGCAACGGAATTTGAAGTTGTGGACAGGTAATTTTCTTCAACCCAGGCAGTGTGCTAATCTGGGTTTGAGTGTCTTACAAGAATGGCAACAAGTTAGAGACAGAAGCCCCCGGAGTCATAGTCTATGTAATTATCTTCATGTTATGTTATGTGCAATGTGGATGCACCATTCACCAGGGATAATTATACTGGGATTGGTTTGGTGATTCGCAATGATATGGGTGAGTTTATGGGATCACATACGAGGATGCTTCAGAGTTGTATTTCAGCGAAAGAAGCAGAAAGGAAACATTGCAATGGGTTCACTCTTTGGGTCTTCATGAAGTTATTTTTCAACTTGATGCTAAGGCTGTGGTCGATTCGGTTAACTCTTTTGAAACTGATTACAAGGAGTATGGCATGATTATTCAAGAGCACAAGGACTTTCGATATAATTTTACCTCATCAAGGGTCGAGTTTATTCTGAGGAGCGCTAATGGTGTGGCGCATGTTCTTGCTAGGAAGGCTTTAGATTTTCAAGTTTGTTGTAATCTATTTGAAGCTGCTGAGCTATTGCTGTTGATGTATTACACATTCCTAATATCATTGAGATATAAGTTTTATCCTTTAAAAGAAAATAAACAAAGAAAAAAATAAAAAAAAGGGAGCCGCTGACGTTTGAGAGTGTGATCTAAGAAGTAACGGCCATCGTAATTTGCCTTCAACTATTCAGGCTCATTACATTATTGTTATTTATTTATGCTTTTAGCATGCGTTTGACATTTTCTTCTGTTGGAAAACATGTTTATTTTTCATACGTTATTTTGTACAATAATAATAAAAACTGGAGTGAGGGTGAAATATTTAGGAAATGTTTGATTCTCTTTAGGAAAACACATTATAATATCACTTATTACTGATTTGACCACTGATTTGATAACTGTTTATTTATAATCACAAATTTCAAATTTTTATTAAATCTACACCACTCATTTCATCTCATTATAATTTCTCATTATAATTCAATTTAAATATATTCAAACAGTCACTTACTTTGTTATAAAATAACATTCTTTAAAAATCAAGAGTTGGGGATTTGGGTCGGACTTACCAACGCGTGATGTAGGGGCATGTTAGTCCAAATTTTAAGGCCCTAGAAGAGCAAGTAATGCAAAGGTTGTTTGCGCTATAAGTCTATACAACGGAACAAAGTTAATTGTTACAAGACTTGATATACAAGTTGGCTAGGGTTGAAGATGTTAATATTATTATATGTGATAAAAGAGGGAAAACCAACAAACTGTATAGACATTTTATTTAAGGAGGTTATTCACAATTTATTTATAATAATTTATGTGTTGAATTTAAATTTAGGTATTCAATGATATATGTAGTATTGATTACAACGAGCTGAATACTCAAAGCACCTTTTTTTTCCTCTTTAAATTTACACTTTATAACAATAGTGTTTATAGTGAGTTGAAGTTATTCTTCCGTGCATCACACGGGTGTAGTACTAGCATTCTACATCTATCTCGTCAAGTCAGGTTAATAGAATTATCAGTTGAATATAAGTGAATTATCCTCTTGATATATATAATTGAAAAATTCCTATATAATTAATTCAATGAGTTGAATAGAAGATGAACACTAAAGAGTACATATTCTATGGTATTTATTGAACATAGCAACTACCATTTGGTGTGTTGGGCCTATTTTTCTCTTAATGTGTCTAATAGAAGTGCCACATTAGACATTAAACGTCATAATTAGTGTCTAAAAGATTCTATAAAAGGACTAAACTAGATAAACAAAATTATTATCCATTATTAAAAGGGGATTCATCAAATTCAAACAAAAAATCATGTGATTCTGAAAGCACTTCCTCCGAAAGCAACGCCTGTCAATTTCAAAAATCTCTCAATTATCACTTCTACCAACTATTTCCCAGTGACAGTCTTGATTAAAAAAAAAATAATAATAAAATAAAATGGTGAATCACTTGTTTATTTGAACTTATTTGCTTTCCTTTGAAAAGCAGCCTATAGAAGAGTTACTTGTTTCGCAAAATAAGTAGCAGCTCAAGACATTGTTGCAGTTGAATCAGCCGCAGACAGTTGCCGATGGCAATGGCACTTCCCCCTTTCTGGGCCTTTCTTTCCACGATACATAAATCTTGTGCTAATTAATTAACTTGAAGAATATTTTCACTGGAAGTTGAGTATGGCATCGGCGTGGGAGCATTTCGGGGAGGTTGCAAATGTTGTACAGTTGACTGGGGTAAATGCAGTAGCCCTAGTATCTTTGATTGTGAAGGCGGCAAACAGAGCACGGATGCACAAGCAGAATTGCCAGCAATTTGCCCAGCATGTGAAGATGATTGGGAATTTGCTGGAGCAGCTGAAGATCTCTGAGCTTAAAAAGTACCCAGAAACAAGGGAACCATTGGAGATGCTTGAGGATGCACTGAGGAGGGCTTATGTTCTGGTAAATAGTTGCCAAGAGAAGAGCTATTTGTATCTGATTGCAATGGGTTGGAATATTGTGTATCAATTCAGGAGGGCCCAAGAAGAGATCGATCGGTATTTGAGAATAATTCCTCTGATTGCACTCCTTGACAATGCCAGGGTTAAGGTACTTATGTTGATCTTGGTTAAAGATTCTTTGCATAGTGAGCTCAATGGAGTGATCTTGGTTTTTGCCCCTTATTATTTCCTTAGATAGCTGAAACTGTAATTCTAGTTGACCAAGGGTGTTATTTGATTGGCAAAATTACTAGATGAATCTTCACTAAAAGCCAAATGTTTTGCAAAATGATTATATTTATCTGGAGTGACAAGCCAAAAGTTTTAAGTGTTGAATTCTGCACATTTTGTTTTCAATGTATAAGTGCTAACAAAATGGGTGCATCAAAGTTTAAAACCTAGCCAGATGTCATATATGTGTTACCATCCAGTGCTTAAAAAGACTTGAAAATGTCATAATGTAGTTACTAAAGCTTAATTAGTGTGTCTTGATGTTCCTTTTCGTCTAAGAAATTCTTCTGTTGATGATAAGACCATTTAGCTAGGTGCATTTGGAAAAACCAGAAACCAAGGTTAAAAGAAGAATGTGTGTTATGTCACTTATTCACTTATTTCTAATGTTTACTCAAAACTTGGTTTGCATGAAAACCTTTTCTGTTGAGGTACCAGATAATGACATGGAACTATTCTTGCTTAAGTAAGATCACCATGTTTGTGTTCTGGGCCATCCTTGCAGGATGCTGCTCTCCCTTTTAACATTAAGGATGTCATATATAATTTATCTATGAATATCTAATTTATGTTGACACTAGATTAGTGAAATAAGATGCATTTCTTTTGTTGTTATATACATTTTTCCCTTCATTTTCTTTTGGCTTATTGCAGGAAAGACTTGAAGAAATCCAGAGAGATCAACGTGAATACACATTTGATGAAGAGGACAGAAAAGTTCAAACTGCTATTTTGAATCCTGAAACTTCTGAAAATGAAACAATAATACTGAAGAAAAATCTTTCTTGCTCCTATCCAAATTTACCCTTTGCTTCTGTGCTTCGTAAAGAAAATGAAAAGCTCAAGATAGAACTACAGCGATCACAAGCTCGTATGGATGTGGGTCAATGTGAAGTGATTCAGCGGTTGATTGAAGTTACAGAAAATGCAAAAGGTCCCTATCGGAGGGTAATTCACCAGCAAAAAGTTCACAGAAAGTGAAGTCGGCTAAATCGAAGAGTTCTTTTCCAAAGAATAGTGAAAAACTCCATCAAACAAGCTCAAGGTCTGTCTCTTTCTTGTTGATTCTAATTTAATGTCTTGATGCATTTAGGTCTTGTTGAAGACTAACTTTAAATAAATAAATAAATGGATTTCCTCTCTCGAAGTATAAGCTGAGATGATTTTGATGTGCGAGTTCTCACTGCCACGACTTTATGAAAATTTGCATATATGCTTTTGCTTGGGATGCACCCTGCATGTGAGGGGACATGTTGAAGTCTTGAATATTAAATAAATAAATTAAAATAAGTCCCATTAAAATACCCTGCGCTTGTACATGAGGTGGGTTAACTATTCTTTACCGCAAGTCTTTTATTTCCCTCTTTTTCAGTTTAACATGGGAGTTCTCGTTGCCAACCTTTCATGAAAAGTTGCATGTATGCTTTTGATCAGAGTGCACCCTACACATGTGGGGACACGTCAAAGTCTCGAAGCTTAAATAAATCAAAATAAGTCCCAGCCCATCTCTAATACCCTGAGCTTTCAAATGAGGTGGCTTAACTATTCTTCTTTGCATGTCTTTTATTTCTCTCTCTCTTTTCCCAGTCTGATAGTCTACAGCCCTACTCGAAGACCGAGGATGGTGTTAGTTCTTTTTCGTACATTAAAACTGCTCTTTTGCACAATTTTAGTTAGGACTCCTACACTTAAAAAATTAGACCTCATGTTGCTAATATGAAAGTTTCCTCTCCATCTACATTATGCACACAGAAAGGCCACAATTTCCTCAGGATATAAAGAGACAGCAAACACGGAATCAAATTTGCAAGCGGAATGGCATGCAGATCTACTCGGCTGTTGTGCGGAACCTTGCTTGTGTATGGTCCTTTCCTCACAGTTTTCCTTCCTCGGTAATGTTGATGTGATTTTGTTGGGAGACCTGTGTAGATTAATATTAAGGGGTTGTTTGAAGCTATTTATCGGAATTGAATTATAAAGAGAAATTATAAAGAGGTGAAATGAGTGGTGTAGATTTAATATAAATTTGAAATTTGTGGTTATAGATGAAAAGTAGTCAAATCAGTTGTCAAATCAGTGAAATGTGAGATTATAAAGAGAAATTATAAAGAGGATCAAACACCCCCTAAAAAGCATGGAATTGAGACAAGAAAATGGAGAGGAATCGAGGATATAGAAATTTGCCAATAGGTACTATCTACACCAATCTTTTGGACCTTTCATGTTTTTCATCATTATCGTTTGAAACCTGACAATAAACCTTCGAAATTAACATCTTGCTCAAAATTCTATTTCCATTCATTGACTTGTAGTTGACCATTGAATGGTTAAAGTTATAACTAAAAATACCATAACACACTTAACTAAATTAAGAAAAATAAAAGAATTAAGCCCATTTAGCATTCTATTTCTATTTCAAAATAGGAATTGGTCAGACTCCAGATGTCGTCATTGGTATGCACTACAAAAATCCAACCTCCACTGCCTATTTCTACTAATTCTATTTCCATTTTAAAATAAAAGTGAAATGGTAATGTGTGCTAGATAAATCACTCATTTCCTTCCTAAGCCCCCACCTGCCCCGCCCCAAGGAAAAATCAGAGGATTCTCTATGCCAGTCACATCCCTGCTGCTGTCACAATTACCGCCCACCACCCATTGTTCCATTGGTGACAATGATTATGGCCACCATTGTTAGAGTGATAAAGATCTGTCACTTTTCTTCTCCATTACACCACTCATGCCCACTAACCACCTCTCCAGGAAAATTGAACTCACTTTGTGTATTAATTTCTTACCTAGTTTTCTCTTCAAAAGGTGCTAGAATGGAAATATATTGTCAGAAGATCGAACTGTAAATGGAACCTCAAAGAGAGATCTAAGTACCTGAAATCCAACCGATTAAATCACTTACTGTAAACTGCAAGTTTACAATGGGCATAATGCGCGCATGTGTGTTCAATATGCAAGTCTACGTTTATTTTAAAAAAAAAAAATAAGGGAAAAATCCAAAACTAGATTTACAGAAGCCTTCTTAAAAACTAAAATACTCAGTCTTATGTTATGCCTTAATCACCATGCAATCATCCATGCTTCCAAATCATAAATAGCACTCTGCCTATGGGTTTTAGTGGTGGATGAGGCTGGTGGCTGGATGTAGGAGTAATTTATTTCTTTTGTTTTTTTTTTTTTTTTTAAAGGTATTATTATCATTTTAGTTCCTTTTTTTACCATTTATATTAAATCACTTGATTTATAAGCTTAAAGCTATTAGATGGGGCGATACTTATGTTTTTATTTATTATATTTTCAACATGTCTTCTCACATGTAGTATAGCTTCTATTCCCCCACCCCCCCTGAAGCCTAACATATGCATCTTTTATTATATTGGGTAGCACGGAGATTTGAACTCAAGACTTTTTTCTGCCCTAGTGCCATGTCAAAGCCTATTGATTTTTAGATGAAATCACAATTATATTATTTATTATTGTTTTCAACATGTCCCCACATGTAAGCAGGAATTTATTTTTTCCTATTCAAAACCTAATGTGTATATAGTTTATTCAATTGAGTGCCACAAAGATTTTATTAGAACGACTTGATCTAAAAGCTTAAATTGTTAGATTGTGCCATATTAATAATATTTATTATTATTATATTTACAATAATTGAAAAGTCAAATAAACAGAAATAGATGGAGATGATTGATTAGATGTCTACAATAGGAATCATAGAAAATGCTGAAGCACTATATATTGCCAAGTGTCCCACTAGAAAGAGTGTTTAATTGCAGAAGTTTTAGCAGCTATTATCAGAAGTGTCCGCTGGGGATGTTTTATCACCTCTCATAGAAAAAAGGCATTTTGCTTAAGAAAGGTTGATTTTGAGGGTGTAAATTGCTAATTTTGAAATTATATGAATGAAAGAAGAGTAAATGATACAGGTAAATAGTCTTAATTAGCCAATAGAAATTACATAACTATTATGTCCTAAAATTACAAAGAAAGTAACCTATTTACAGGATTACAAATAACTATAGAAAGAAAAAACTACATTGATTTTGAGCATTAAATATAATAGAAATAGTTGCCTGTAGTTGACTGGATAATCCAGAATAAGGAAACAAATAAAATTCCTATTTTCTAGAATCTGAAAATAATTTGCACTAGTTACAATGAAAAGGAAACTAATGAACAAGCAAGGTCAAATATGCTATAGCACATAGCTTAACACTATATATTTACCTCTCATCTTACTCTTCTTTCTCCACTTTGTTGGTGGTGGTATCATTCTCTATATCACATCCATCTGAAACGCAGTATTTTTTGAATCCTTCCATTAGCTTACGTCTTACTTCATAAAATTAGAGCTTGTTTGATGCTCTTTTTTTTTTTTTCTCTTTTCTTTATTAATTTATAATTTTACCTACCACTGATTTGACATTTGATTTGAATACTATTTAATTACAACCACATATTTTACACCTTTTTACATTCCCAATACACATTCTTCCTCTCTCCTCATTATAAATTCTCCCAATTTTGCAAAAAAAAAAACAAAAAAAAAAAAGAGCATCAAACAAGCACTTAGTCTAGCAGATTATATTTGGACTTTCATTTTATGCATTCTCATTTTGACCTTTTCAAATCTCTGATTGAAATTATTTAAGCTGTTGAAACTGTTTTGGAGTTCCCTCTAATGGATTGCATTTAAAGAATGGACATTACGTAGCAGTTTCTAATCATCTTGGTATAGATCACCTTGAAACTTCTACCTGCAGGTCTCAAGACTTTCCTCTGTCCTTGTGATCATTTTCAAAAATTACATCAGTAGCTACTGGAGAGCAAATCTGTAAGATTTCTATTTTTTTGGAATACCTTTTCCTAGTGCATCTTTTCTATTTTTAAGCCTGCAGAAAAATAATACCTACTGTCCACTTCTACAGCTATGGCCGAAGCTTGTAATACAATAATGGCCTATTCCCTGATACTGGCATGTTGTTGTTATACTTGCTGTGTCAGAGGA
>CAVNYN010206622.1:0-21225 GCA_963692815.1 Nyctanthes arbor-tristis | reverse complement strand
ATCGAACACATGCTCTGGAGTACCTTGAAGTTCAGAATTCTGGTCCAAATATGTTTTTTGAGATGGTCTCATCTTTGATGGTCTCAGAAACTTGTGAACTCTGGTAGCTTCAACCTTTAAAATGAGAATATTTCTGTTGATATATCAACTGTCTTCCATGTGTTGATGCAGCACATACTGGAAAACCGTGGACGAAGGAAGGATGGGCGGCTTTGCAGGTGATGCTGATGCACATTCTTACATCTGCTTCACGATAAATCTATCTATAAACTAGTTTAAACTTTGGCATTGCAATTGTCTCTGTCCATTTATGTGATTTTAGTAGGCCTCAAGAATAAGAACAAACTCTTTCAACCTTTGTATAACACAGAAAATTATCCGATTCTTTTTAAATAGAGTGAAACACTGTTTGTCAAACATTCCCCCCCACCCCAAACACACTATTATGTTCTATTTGTGTTTAAGCCACATGACTGAAGGTTTGTCATCAAGTACTTCGAAATCAATATAATTTTTTTACTTTCAGTCTTTTCATATCATATAGCTTATGTTTCTTATTTATTGAGAACATGAGATGCATGTTACTTTTCATGGTAGCATTTCTCTTTCATCTGTTGTGTATTCAACACTAACCCCACTAGATTGATCTTTAGGTATGGCTCTTTTTACTTGTAGCTAGGAACTGGAAAAATTTGACCATTGCATTATCCTGGTATGGGTTGGGGTACTTTTGATGTTTGGGGGGTGGGGGTGGGGATTCAACAGTGGACTCTTGTGACTTTGAGGATAGGGTTGTACTTTCTGTGGGTAGTGACCAAGGTAGAGCAGAAATACTGTAAAAGGTATACAAATATTCATTTATTTATTATAATGTGAAGTGTCAGGAAGAAATGGTGCTAGTATTATGTGGTGAAGCCCATCATATTAATCTGCAGTGAAGCAGAAAATAGATAGAGTCCTATAGCATGATCATATTTTGTTTCCACCTTGTTAGTTCCTGCACATGGATGGTAAAAACAGAAGATCCTTTAGCCATTTGAATTGTCGTGGAAATTCGACCCTGACCAAACCCACCCGCATTAGGATTACTCGTTAACGGTTGTTCAAATTGGATGTCACACCCTTGGAAACAAAAATTTCTGACTCTTAGCAAAGCTTGATTCCTTTATAGGGTTACCTCACATTGATTGTGCTTAATGTATTGGGGTTTTGAGTTACAATTAATGTGTTTAAAGATCATATATGATCAGCAATAAGATTCTTGATTTGGTGCTTTGGAACGAGTCACTAACTTGTTGGGGCATACTAAGACTGTTATCAACCGAAGATGATGACTTTTTAAGACGAAACTTCAAGACTTCCAGAAAAGGATATAAGTTACTAACAAGTGGGATCAAGTAGTAGTTCATATTGGGACAGCCCATTACTCATGCCTTAGCTACATAGAACACCAAAACACCATTCTTAAATCAATGTCATATATGTATCTTTCACTGCATTTGTGTGTGTCTGTTGTATATAAAGGGATGAAAGGAGACAAGGGAAATCAATGACAACTGCACTATGCCATGCGGGCTTGCTCCTCCGCCAAATTGAACGGAACTCAGGGGCGGCCCCACCGGCGCGTGAGTGTAGTCGGCAACACCCAGCGGTGGGCTGTTGTCTGGGCTACACGACGCTCTTCCGATCCGTCCCTCTGCATGGGCTTCATAATGTAGAATTGTCCATATCCTTGACGTCTTGACCCTGATTGAAAGAAACGATGGAAGTTGATAAAAATAGTGAAGATTCCAGTGATTTAATACTGTGCTTTCTAACTGAACTTCTCCTTGTCATTTAGCAGAGAAATTGTTTGAAACAACCCCAACCACATGATCCCACCCTACGGTTCGATGTATAGCATCACTTTAACACGAGGATGGGTACCCAAAAAAAAGAAGAAAAGAAAAATTCCAAGTAATTAAGGCCTAAACAAATGGCGTAGAATTAGAGCTTAATTTGCATTGAATGGGTGATTATATTACCGCTACGAAAATTATTTTCTACACCACATTATATATTCACCACAAACTAACTTATCATTTTGATAAATACACGACAATAAATTTACCATAAAAACCTTCCTTTTAAAAGTTTAAAACAATTATAAGTTATCTAAGCCGGGATAAAAAAAAAGTCTCTATTTTCTCTCTCTATTGTAGCGTGAAAATTAGGGTTTACTCCGGCTACGTACAGGTTGTTCCGCTAGCTGTCGCTAGCGGTTTGGTTACTCTTCTTTTCACGGTGTTCATTGTTGAGTCTCGATTATGGAGAATGATGAATTGCTGAAGTTATGCGGCAACCTTTATCTGGACGAGGAATCTGTTCCTCGAATTCTCATCAACTCGAAAACTTCTCACGAAGGATTGGCTTGCATACGACGAACCCTAGTAGGTAAAATACCGGGATGTCGATATGC
Organism: Nyctanthes arbor-tristis; assembly: GCA_963692815.1. NCBI lineage: Eukaryota > Viridiplantae > Streptophyta > Magnoliopsida > Lamiales > Oleaceae > Nyctanthes > Nyctanthes arbor-tristis. The sequence continues at coordinate 18,767 of CAVNYN010206622.1, read as the reverse complement.
CAATAAGGAGGGCGTGGAGTCGGTTGTACGGCTTATATGGGAGACCGATAGGAATTTCTCAGTCGAGATGGCTGGGTAGAATAATACTTTCTTATTTGTCTTTGAATCAAAGAATGATCGGATGAGAGTATACAATGGAGGACCATGGTTGTTTAATAAGCAAATCATCTCATTGATATTCCCATCGGGTACTGGGGACTTTGATCGTATGAAATTTAACCTAGTACCGTTTTGGATCCATATTACAAAATTCCCTCTGCTATGTCGAACGGAGTCGTGCTTGCAATTGGTGGGCGAACAACTGGGAGAATTATTAGTGGTTGATCTTGAAAGCCATCAACCACGGATACGAGTCAAGATAGATACTAGCAAACCATTACGACAAGGAGTTTGATTGTGTCTTAAAGAGATAGGAGAAGAAGTTACGATGCCCATTCAATATGAGAAATTACTGGACTTTTGTTTTTTATGTGGTCTTATTGCCCATAGACAATGTGAGTGCCCTTTACATGGTGGGGCGAATGCTACTGTAGTTGTGAAGCGATGGAGAGATTGGCTACGTGCACCCCCTACTGTTCAGCGATTAAGAGGGCACAACGAGGCCCGGTTTTCATCGGGGTTTGGCTACTCCGGGAGCGGGGACAGTGTAGAGGATAAGGAGAAGAGAAGTGCAGAAAGTGAGGTTAGACGTGTGCTCTTCCGATCTGGCCGAGGGGGCTAATGAATCGATAGGGCGTAACAAGGAGGTAAGGAGGCATAAGCTGACGTGAAAAAGAGTGGGGCAAGAGGCGGTTGGCGAGGGTAATGTAGAACATGACGGAACAGAGGTGAGGGAGGAGGTGAGGGAGATCGGAAGAGCGTCGTGTAAAAAGAAAGGGGGGCTTGGGTGTGGAGATGGGGGATAACCAGGCGATGGAATATCTTAGTAACAATGAGACCAATGTAGACGATCTACCCCGGAGGAAAAAAATGGACAAGAAATAGTATGGGCAGTCCTTATTTAGGGGCCTGATGATGAAAACAATGAGTATTTTACTACATACTTCTCCACAGAATAAGACTTCAAAGAGAAGGGGTGGTGATGGCGGGAAGAAGGCACTGAATAAGAGGAAACTCGAAGTAGACGATGAATGAGTTGTCACAACCATGAAAAAATAAATTGTGGGGGAGCTGCTGGGGAGGATGACATAGAGCTTGTTAATAGAATGGTGGACCTCGCTCTGCAAGGCCGCCGGGAACAATGAGTTGCCTTTGTTGAAATGTACGAGGATTGGGGAATTCCCGTACAGCTGCTGCGCTTAATAGATTAATTCGTACTTTTTCCCCCAGTTTGGTTTTCTTGTCTGAAACTAAACTGTCTGGCACTAGGGCAGCAAACATTCGAATTCAGTTGGGTTTCCAAAATAATTTGGTAGTTAATGCTGATGGATGGAGTGGCGGTTTAATGCTCCTTTAGAACGATGACTGGAGGGTGGAGGTTGTTTCATATTCCAGCGGGTATGTTGATGCTTCTATTATTGAACAAGATGGCTGGAAATGGAGATTCACATGAGTGTATGGGAACCCCGTTGCATCGGAACATCATCACACGTGGGAATTGTTGAGGAGATTGCATCATCAATGGACTATTCCTTGGCTTTGTGGTGGTGACTTTAATGAGACAGTGGAGCTATGTGAGAGGGAAGGGGGTGGAGAACGGCAGTCCTGTTTGATGAAGGATTTTCAAGATATGCTGCTGGGCTGTGGGTTGGCAGGAATCCGATCTATTTAAAGGACCTACTTTCACATGGAGTAATAAAAGGGGAGGTGAGGACTTCGCTCAAGCTCAACTGGATCGCTTTGTTGGCAATACCGATTGGCAGCTCATGTTTCCTATGGCTGGAGTCGAGCACTTGGCGTTCTCTCATTCGGATCATCGACCAATCCTTTTGCACTTGAATGGATGGCCGGAATGGCAGCCACGTAAAGTGGGGTTCCGCTTTGAGCCATTTTGGCTTTGAGAGGATGGCTACTAGTTTCTTCCACAACAAGGCTTCTCGGTGGTTACAGGAAAATACGATCATGCATCTGAAGGGGAGGAATGGTTAGTGGATTGAGGGAAAGGAATATTTGATTAGGCATATTGAAGGATATTTTGGGGAGTTGTTTCGCAGTGGTGAACCAACGGATGAGGAATTACATGCAGCTACTGTTGGGATTACTACACACTTATCGGCTGATGAAATAGAGTGGTTGGAACAGCCGTTTAATGAAGAAGAAGTCACGGCAGCAGTTTGTAGCTTGGGAGCACACAAGGAGCCAGGGATTGACGGCTTTCATGCGGTAGTTTATCAAAGACACTGGTCTCTCATGAAGCACGAGGTTGTTAAGGCGTGCTTGGAGGTTCTAAACGAAGGGAAATCAGTCAAGGATATTAATAAAACTGGGGTGATGCTGATTCCAAAAAATAAGAGCCCAGAATGTTTAGCGGAGTATCGACCAATTAGCTTGTGCACCACTGTACAAGATAGTTTCAAAGACGTTGGCGAACAGGTTGAAAAAAGTACTTGAGCCACTTATTTCAGCTAATCAAAGTGCTTTTGTGCCATGTAGAATCATTAGTGATAATGCCATTATAGCTTTTGAATTATTGCATTTTATGTCTTGTAAGCGTAATGGTAGAGTAGGGTATATGGCTGTAAAACTGGATATGAGCAAAGCTTACGACAGGGTCGAGTGGAATTTTTTATGTACTATTATACGTAAGATGTTATTCCCCGAGCGAATGGTGCAGTTAGTCTGTGACTGAATCTCGTCAGCCACATTCATTTTTTGCTTTGGGAGTGAGTATAGTGGGTCTGTTATCCCAACTAGAGGTTTGAGGCAATGATGCTCTGTATCACCGTATTTGTTTATTCTCGATGCTGAGGGCTTCTCAGGAGCTTTAAGGGCATCTGAATCTTTGGGTCGTCTTTCAGAAGTTCAGTGTAATAGAAGAGGACCACGCATCAACCACTTTTTCTTTGCGGATGACTCCATTATTTTTTCTAGGACAGAACAAGGCGATGCACTAGAGATCCTCAATATTTTACAAATTTATGGCCGGGCCTCGAGTCAGGTGATAAACTTCAACAAAACTGCTATCACTTTTAGCCCTAATCTTTGCAGGCAAAAAAAGAATGAGATCCTTGAGATCTTGGGATTGATTACCACAATTTGCATGGCTCATATCTGGGGCTTCCATCCGTGGTGGGGAAAGATAAGAAGCGAACTTTTGCTTTTATCTGGGAACGGATGTGGAAGAAGATGAAAGGATGGAGAAATAACCTATTATCGGGCGCGGGAAAAGAAATACTTCCCAAGTCCGTTGTGCAGGCTATCCCTACGTATGTAATGGATCTTCTTTTTAAGCTTCTGAGAGCAATCCATAATAATCTACGGAGCTTGATGATGCGCTTTTGGTGGGGAACAAAGCGAGATAGAAGAAGAATGGCTTGGATTCAGTGGAGGAAATTATGCATGGTCAAGCAAGTTGGTGGAATTGGACTCAGGGATATGCAAATGTTTAATCAAGCTTTGGTTGCAAAGCAAGTTTGGAGACTTGTCCAGGCACCTGACTCCTTGGCATCAATGGTGTTAACGAATAAATACTTCCATGATAGTGATGTTTTGCAAGCACGGGATAAGGCCAGCTCCTCCTATCTTTGGAAGAGTTTGATCAGAGGGCTGGAGGTGGTCAAATTGGGAGCTCGTTGGAGGGTGAGATCGGGTACTTGAATCAACATCTATGAGGACCCTTGGATACCTCGGCCGTACCTATTTAAGCCTATTTCACTGCCTCAGCAGCGCCTGGAAAAGGTGGCTGATATCCAATCAGAAGGACAGTGGAATGAGCAGCTGATTCGTGAGATGTTTTGACCCATCGACGTAGACTCTATTCTTTCAATCCCACTTGGCAGTAATGACAAGATGGACACCTATATCTGGCATTTTAATCCGCCAGGAGTATATACGGTTAAGAGTGGTTATCACTTACTTATGTCAAGGAAGGCAGCCAATGATGCATCCAGTTTAGTCCAGAACAATAAGGAGTGGAAAACTTTGTGGTCCCTCGATATCTCTCCGAAGGTTCGAATGTTCGTGTGGAGGCTGGTGCACCGTGCAATTCTGAGTGGAGAAAATCTAGAACGCCACCATGTATAAGGGAACTTTATATGTAGTCGATGTGGACAGTTGGAGTCAAATACACATATCTTTTGGCTCTGTGAAAAGAGCAAGGCAATATAGAAAAGTGTAGGACTGTGGGATTCTATTCAACCTTATATGGCGACTGAGTTCCACTTTTGTATGCTGAATATCTTGGAGCAGGACTGTCGACATTGGATTGAAAACCTCTGCATGGTAATGTGGGCTATTTGGAATGACCGAAACTCAATCTTTCACAGAAAGGGAATCTAACCTACTGAGCTTGTGGGTCATAATACATTGGAATATCTTCAATGTTACCAAGATGTTAATAAGCATGACAGTCGGATGCGACACGAAGACACCCAGAATTTGGCATGGCAATGTGGTGAAGGAGGAGCTGGCGGGTTTGTTCTAGAAACAGATGCAGCAGTCCAAGGGGGCAGCTATTGGTTTAGGAGGAGTAATATGGGATGATGATCAATGCAGGGTGGATACATTTACTATCCGTTTTGAGGGTAATTTTTCTGTAGAAACCGCGGAAGCCATGGCACTTAGATATGGCCTAGTGCTCATGAAAGAGCGGCAGATGAATCTAAAAGAAGTGAGGGTGGATGCGTCTCGAGTTGTGAAGGGGTTGAAGAGGCTGGAGGATCATAGCTTGCTAGCGCCACTACTTCGGCAGATTGTGCAATTGTGTAGGGTTCTTCATTGTTCAGTTTGCAAATATATCCTACGTGGTTCGAACGTCACTACTCATAAGCTAGCGTCTTTTGCAATTCGGTTACCTGCGATTTATCATTGGTTTGATTGTATTCCCATGTTCATTTCCCTGGTTTCGGGTAATCTTGATTACTGAATGAATGAGAAACTTCCTTTCCAAAAAAAAAGTTTTAAACAATTATAATTTCATCTTAATTTCTATTATCCCACCACATCCTGTTTAATCTTTGCACAATATTCAATTCGAGACAACGCCATTGAAGATTCAACCATTCTACCACCGCAACCATCTCCATCAATTCAAGTTCTTTAGAACTAGAAATTTAAATGTCACACGTACTCCGTCCTCTTTTGGTTTGCTCTAACTTGTTATAAAAATCTATGTAAAAATATTAAGCGAAGCCATCACTTCTAAATTATATTCAAGATCATTTTCCCAATAAATTAAAAGTCATTTTCTCTCTATTTGCTTTTAATTTTTTTTCATCACCTTTTTTATTTTTGTGTAGATCCTTTTAGGGTACAAAATATCAAAGAATTGGCAATAGATATTATTAGGGGAAAAAAACTGTGATAGAAGATGGAAAAAAAGATTCAGGAACTGCCATTCGTTTTCGATGCAAATTGCCGACCAATGAATTGGGAGGAAAGGGATAATAAGTAAAGCAAAATAAAATAATGAAATAGCATAAATTGATTAAATCATAATAGTGGAAGAAGGAAAAAATTTGTTTTAAGAATACTAAAATAAGGTTATTAATGTAATTTTAAGGGAGGATATCTAAGTAAATAAAAAATATGTGGTGTGAGAAATAGTTATAATGGTGGCAATATAATTACCTTAGAGTGTGTTTGATGGGCAAGGATTTTCCATAGAAAATGAGATTTTTCACTGAAATTTCTACTTTTGTGTTTTTAATTCATATATTTTTTCCATGGAAAACATTTTCTATCTTTTGGGTCACGTGACCACAGTTTCCTTGAAAACAAAGAAAATATTTTCCTATGGGAGTGTAGGTTTTTTGTTTTTTAGGTAATTCATATTTTTTCTAGGGAATTTCACTTACAATCAAATACGTTTCAATTCATTTTCTATAAAATTTAATTATCGGTAGTTCAATTAACAGGAAAATGTTTTATTTTCAACTAAATTCCATACTTGTAATCAAACACACTCTTATTGTAAATTGTAAATGCTTTGGCAACTATTGTATTTCTTATATATTGCCTGTTCAAGTTAGTTTTTGGAAAGTCAAAAATAATTTTGAGATTCATAATCAAGCTGCTAATTGTAACTAAACCCGTTTGAGTAATTACTCATGGAAGAGCTGTTCTAATTATAGTCATAGATGACTTCTTCATATGGCACTTATACTAACTGTAAAAGTTAAAATTGAAGCTATCCTGAACAAACTTTTAAGGTTGTTTTATTTAACTTTTAATTGTTCGAGTTCATCGATTTTCAACTGTTGATGTCTGATTTTTTTTTTAATTATTTTTTTATTTTTTGGTAATAGCATGTGGGGGAAGAAAAAGAGACTTGTTTTGGGCCCACCTGAAAAAATTGTTTGAACGGTCTCATCGAATTTCATGATTTATAATTTGCTGGCATCCTGTTTTGTTTTGGATGGATTGCTAGAGAAGTAAACCGAAACTATACTTTACACAAAGCATAACACCACCACACATGGCAAAAATAGACTAGACTTAACATAATTCACCGTTAAAGCCCGAAAAAGCTACATATCGTCAATCGGGTACGAACTAACTTGAAACAGACTACTCTCCACCTTCATAATATAACCGGGGCATCAATCTAAACGTGTCGAACTTAAAACTAGCTAGATAAGATACAAGTAATTAGCATAGTCAAGTTAAAACATTCAGACGATGACACATCATGGCAATCAGTGATCATTAGGAGGGAAAAGGCATTCTAAAAGAACTTGGCATGGCCATGGATGCTCATACACATGTCCACCAATTTACCCAATGAATGTAAAGATATAATGTCCCATTCAGATTTTGATGGGTCATTGTGTATTTATTTTTGTGAAGTGGAGAAGCATCCAGTAGATAAAATGACTTCCTTTTCTTGGTTTTATCCAGAGAAAGACAGATGACTTTAGGGTTTCATTGGTAACACTTGGAGCTATATCACTTTGTACAGTGTTTTAATGTGAAATAATCAATCATAAGTGGATACGTGTGAAGTTTCTAACCTGAGTTTTCTTGATCTGATGTTTTGTGTTTGCCAAAATTTGAAGATACATTTTCGCTTGTAATTTGGTTAGGCAGGCTGTGGATATAAAAGTAGAAAAGAAGTTGGTCAGAAAAAAGGGACAATATATATATATATATGGTCGTATATATAAAATAAATCGAGATAAGACTTTACAACATATATATTGATACATGAATATTCGGGCTATTTAATTATTTATATAAAAAATTCAAAAATTCTCAATATGCATGAGTTGATTTTGAGGCACCTTGATCTTAATTTTCCTTCTGAAGTTTCCTTTCCTTTTCTTTTAAAAATATAAGATATATATAAATATATTAGATTAATCAAAGTTTTCTTTAATCTAAAATAAAATTAAGTAAAATAATTTTGGTTAATTTCCCTTATTATTAAAATATCTTGGCGGACATGAAGTCGATTTGAAACAAACAGTTCATAATATATATATATATATATATATGTAATTGACATGTATACGAGACACAAGTTTAGAAGGTACCGAATTCTTGTCTAATATTGAACTTAATAATACACAACATTTAACAAACATTTATGTCACAACTTGCTAACAACCCAACAACATTCAAATACAATATATCCAAAATCTTGATTAATTTAATGAAGTTTTAGACAAAAACAAAGAAGTATGGGACAAATTACATATATATATATAGATCATTGTGTTTTCAAACATATGGCAAGAGATCATTCTAAAGATGTATTGACTTGTTAACTTCTGTAATTCAAATCTTATGAGAGGCGGCTGCATTTTATCCCCTACGTACATAGTACTAAAAAATAATCGTTGCTTAAGAAGGGTACTGACGAAATCAGAAATTGATGTGTGATAATATGTGATCGTACCGTTATTATATATTTGAAACAAGTACCAGCTAATTTAGATGTTATAATAAGGTTTTGAACAAGCGCACAATATGATATATATCCACAATAATCCTACTAATGGAGAAAATGGGACCTAGTGACACAAATTTGATGAATGAAATGAAATCCAATACCAAGACAAGTCGTTGAAGAACACAATTATGTGATTAGTTGGCAGCACGAGCTCCTTGTGTTTCTTCCAAAAACTGTGTGTTTAATAAACAAATTATAATCAAGTAATTGTGTAGTAGATGGAGAGATGTCTTTCACATTATATATACACTTTTAGGCCAATTGGATTCAACTATCACAAATATAAACATATTAAATGGTAGGTTTGTGGGCTCATCTCATCTCCCCTTGATTTGTCTTTTCTTTCTTTTTTGACAAATTAAAATTGATTAGTTATAAGTTAATTAATTGATGATACACAATTGGAATCAAAATTGAGCAACAATAAATCAAATAAAAGCTAGCTAAATTCCACCATTAATTATTGGGAGAAATAATTAAAGTAAACTCCGCCCTATTGGGAAAATCAAGAAGCGGCGTGTGAATTTATAGAACTCATGAATCTATTGACAAATTGGAGCTTTTGAACATGCACAGATGTATATTTTTTAGTGGTCAGGAGTATCAGTACTCTTGGAGTACGATAAATTTTTTTCTTGTCTAGAGGTTTTAACACACATTATGCATATTATTTTACCATTTGTAGAAAACCTAAATGAACTCTAAGTAAGTAGAAGATATTCAGGTGATGCCAGTTCGTAGGCCAATCATTCAAGCTTTAAGCTCTAATTTGAAATATTCAGCAATAATAATATATAATAATAACTATTACAAGATATTCTACCTTGTTCCGACGATCATTGTGCTCTATACTCCTCTCTACTCCTCGTGACCGAAAGGAAGTGGCCTATGTGATCAATCCTTTCTTTGGTTTAGATTTTTGGTACTATCGGCTTCATTTCCAATTTAACTTGAGCTGATATTTCTAAATACGTAAATTGATATATTGTTTTTAATTAATTATTAAAAGAAAAAAGAAAGAAAGAAAGAAAATAAATACATGTAATTAATGGACTCTCAAAATTGTGAAAATAACGAATATGAAGAAGAAAAGGCTGAAATAATATGAAAATTATGTCAAAAGTTCGTGGAGGCCGGGTATCCATCATGAAAGGAGAAAAATAAAAGAAGGAAAGGAAAAGGCTGAAGATGGGACAGAACATGCTAATTCTATCTTATATCAAAAGGAAAGATAGGATTATGTAATTGATACTTATCGTCCGGCTTTTGTTACTAAAACAGCAGTCATACCTAATTATTATAACACAACACATATTGTGTCAAAAATCACACATTATCACATGACTTGTTTTCACATAATAATAAATTAATTGCCAAAGTACGTACTTTCGAATAAAAATAGACCTCACAGATACTCAGTTAATTACAAGTCGCTATTAAGAAAGCTTTTGTGTCGTGTTCCTGGGAGCACCAATTAGAGAAGCTTACGTACAAGAAGGAGGTTGGAACTAACTCGATGACAAACTTGGAGCTTGATCGATGTTATGGCTATATAAGTAAATAGAAATATTATACAAAAGTTTTGTATATATGCAAAACCCAAGTTGAAGAAACCACCCATACATTTTAATTGATTTTAATTTTAATAGATTTATGAATTTCAATATTTCATGAATTTAAAAAGAATGTAAATAAAATTCATTTCAGGCTGGATTTGGTAAAGATTTTGGTGTATTACTTTTTTTCTAAACTCGAAATCCATAAAAATCTGTCTATTAATCTTTCTCTAAATTATTATTATTATATTTATAAGAATCTGTCTATTAATTATGATATTCTGGATTATGATATTGATGGGTGTTTAAGGAGTTACGGTGCACTTTTTAATTTATTTGTCACAAGTAGAATTTTTGTGGTTGTAACAAAATAATGAGGTTGGAATGGCTTCGACTTGGAAAATCCACATGGAATTGGGAAACTACACATATATATATATATGTATGCATAACACCTAGAGTTCTGATTTAGCGCGAATAGTTGAATATCATAAGGGCTAATCATTGATGTGGACGTGAGCTTGATTCTTGACTGTAACAATATTGTTTCAGGGGGTATCAACATTTTTTTAATAATCCATGTAATTAAAAGTGGAGCGCAATTGACATCTTATGACGCCCAAGATCGTTGATATATTCTTGTGAGTTTACTTTTTCTAATACAATTTGGGATCACAGAGGTGTGAATTACAACTCAATCCCTAATATATAAGCCAATAAATGTGCCTTTTATCACTATGACAAGCCTGTTTAGTTTATATATGTATACTTAATTATTCATCTTTGTGTAAAAATAAAATAAATTATCTCATGGTTTAATATAAAACCAATAATTACTTACTATGAAAATGTCATAAAACCAACTATATATACAATGCCATGACGTGAGCCAATAAAAAAATAATAATATTTGTTTCCTACTGTCACGTGTCTTCGTCTTATTCCACTGTGTCATGGCTCAAGGGGTTGGTTTAATTAACCAGCCTATTGGTTCCAGAACCGGTTTTAAGAACTTGTGTAAGTTGTGATAAAATGAGTCTCTTAGAATTATAACTTTAATAGTTTGCGCAACATCGAGTCGAAAGATAAATTCATGAACAATAGACCCCAAAAAAAAATGTTTAGTAAAAAATCACAAAACCAACTGTGAATAATACGCTAGTCGGTAAAACAGCAAGCTGGTACTAAGGTTGTCTAGATATATGAATATATATGACTAAGGTATGTATACATACATTTTAACCACTAACCACCACATGAAATTGTCTAGGAATTTGTGCTCCCATAAAATGGAGTCAAATTTGGACAGGAACAAAAGGATCCGCTAAAGATCTCTTATTTGGTGGATTGTATTTGTGTCTTTTTGCATCTTCCTCTTTATTCAGATCACCTTTCATGTTGAGTTAATGCACCATCTCCTGTTCTCCATCACAAAGTTATACTCGAGAATCCGGTCCACTCGATCGACCCCCTCTTTACTCTGTCCCCTTTTCCTGCAGCAAATTCCTAGCAACACGAATAGATTCATCAGCAAAAGTCGAGTCGCCTCGTCTAAAAGCTTAATCATATTTTCATGTTACCATGCAACTGGCTAATGATGTTTTGGATTCCTTAATTATCTTGAAAAGATAATCATCTTTTTTAATCCATGATTTGAACTTGTATTAGCCATCAGTAATCATACTTTAATCTGACATTGATTGATTGCTTACCGGATTTGTTGGTGTGTTAATTTAGACATTAATGAAATCAGCATAAACTGTAGCTGATTCCTTGCTGATTTATAACCTTTTGTCTTTGTTCATCCAATTCCCATAAGAACTGTCCATTGCCCTGAAAGTGACATGTATAATATTAATTAATACATAATTACTCGTCCTCTTTTAAATTTCCATTCGAGATAGTTCAACTTGATATCATGCGCACGTCATGTGCACGTAATGAGGGGCGCTTGAAATGAATTATTATTAGGAAAAGTCTCAGAATTTTTTTTTTTTTTTTTTGGGTGCAAAAAGGCTGAAATTCTAGTAGTGTACTGTGTGTATATATGTACCTGTGAGAAAATATTGGGGATTTGGCCTGGTGGAAACAGAAGTGGATTAGTTGAATTATTATCCAGCAGAGGATAGTCATTTGCTGCTACTGTCTGTGTAGGAGGGCTACGCTGTAGGGTACTCGTGGTCGGGCCGTGTAAATTCTGCATGTTAGAAAAAAAATAGTTTCAAAAATTAATATACATAAGTGGTTTGGGAGTATAACGCTGCCAGGCATCTAAGAGAAAATCAAATTTATAGTTTTAGGATTGTTTAAGATTATGTACCTGATTAGGTCTAACCATGAGTGATTCTAAGTCCATGCCGAAGTCGTAGAACGTGGGATTCATCGAAGAAAGCTTCATCGAAAGGAACTGAATGTGTATCGTGACAGCAAATTAACATGAATTTTGCTGAGAATATTGTCGGGTTAAAAAAAAGAAAAAGAAAAATACAATAATTAATATTATGTACCTCAACTTGATTTTGCAAGGACTGAACATAGTTGATTATTTCATCCAACATAAGGGCCTTCCCAGTTACCTGTTCATCACCCAATCCACATGAAGCTGTCGGAATATATATGTTTTAAAGAAAGATAATCTAAAACCATGAAATTTAAAATAAAGAAAAGAAAATGAAGAAAATGATTCTTAAAAAAATAAATTAAATGTTTACCTTCTCACAACCAGGAACAAGAGCTTGAAGTAATTTCATTCTTTCACTAATTCTTTCCCTTCTCACCTGACATAATTTGAAAAAATTCATGTATCGATGAAATTAAGGTAAAAAAATACCATAAAAATTTGTACTAATAATTGAAAAACAGTTCCTTGAATATACCCTTTCTGCAAGGCTGTGACTATCAGTAGCCTGGCCCCTTCTTGCTCTTACATGAATGTAGCCCGTCGGGGGCTCGTCTAGAGCTTTTTTCTTTTCTTCTTCTTTCATCTTCATCATCGTCTTCTTCTTCTTCTTCTTCTTTTCTTTGTCTTCTTTGCATTTCTTTTGCTTCTTTCCTTTCGCTTCTTCCGTATACTAATACACATAAACTCGTTAGTACTGTAAACCGAAAGTACTGTATTGTATGTTTGGTCTGTTAAACTGAACATGACTAGACAGTATACGGGATTATAACCTGAGATTGAGCGGAATCTGTGGAAGAACCGAGTTTCGGTTTCCTCCTCCTTGGATTTGGATCTGTGGTTGATGAAGAATCCATGCTAATATTCTTGTTGATCACATGATGACTAGGGGTAAATGGAGCTATTGTATTGTGATCAAGATTCTGAGGATTTTCTGCTGGCTGGTAATTGGTGAATTGAGGAAAAGAGCTTGGGTTCATTTCATCTAGGGAGCAAAAAATTTTACTGATATTTGGGGAGTTTGGTATCAGACCGGTCGACGGTTCGACGAACTGAAATGAAGAGAAAGCAGCCATTTTTGAGTGCTTCCTTGAATGTGAAAAATGGTAGGATTCAAGAAAGTATTGAAGGAAGAGATTGAGAATTTGAGGGTCTGAGTCTGAGAAACTCTTGACAAGTCTGGTTTATATAAGAATGGGAGTATGTCTAGTTGCTCTCTATGTTTGACTGGTCTCTCTCGATTAAAATATTTCCAGAAAATTCTGCCATTTTTACTCACTAGTTAATCTCCGACTGTAGAGATATTTTCACCCTTCCGGTTAAAACAAAAGGCATATGTACGTCTCTTCACTACAGTTCTTGTATCTCCTTTTTGTCACGGGATTCTTCGAAATCTGTAGTTCCAAATAACTGTTAAAGTTGATAGTCTAAGTGGTATATAAGAACACTTCTTACTCGGAGTGAAATTGATTTAAGTCTATAAAGTTCTTCGAGAAGTGTAAAATTAAATTAAAAAAAAAAAAGGTTAAAGTCACTCAGTTAATTACTGCTCGTAAAAAGCCTGTGAGTAATTAAATAAAAAAATTTGCATGTCAGTGAACTTTTCTCAGTGAATGAGATGTGTGTACAGTGTACTTTGGGATGCATGCGATTCATAACAGAACATCTCCAATCAAACGATTTTCTGAACGTAAGTGAAAGCTAAAAGATAGAGAGGGGGCACGTTTCTGATTTTTGAAAATTGATGTTATGAAAAGTAATTTTTCAAAAGAATTTGTGATTAATAAGTAATATAAGGAAATGTTAAAACTGAAGAATGATTTTTTTAGAAAATGTGTGATTGAAAATGAAAGTTAAAAAGAATTGATACTCAAAGAATCAATTCCATACAAGCACTTAAAACTGGAATTAATGGCGGTTAATTCTAACATTTCAAAAAATTGATCTTTCAGTCCACAACATATTGACCGAGTAGAAAGTTGGTACTTGATATACTTTTAGACTCTTTTCTTAAAAATGTGAAACACTTGATGATGGAAACATACTCTTAGTTACTACGTACTACATTCGTGAAGCAGAAAACAAAACCTAAATTCATAAAATTAGAAAATTTAATATAAACGGTGTTTCTAGCTAATTGTTTTTTGTCGTTGTCTAGCTAGCTGACAATGCAATTATGATAATATCACTTTGTTATTAATCAAACAATAGAGGTCGTTGGGTAGACAATGCAATCTTCTATAACTTTTTTTTTGGTCACAGAATAATAGTTTTACGCTAATTAAGTCAGTTACTTAAATATCCTTCTTAAGGTACAAGATTGTCGAACGAAGAAATCAATATATTCAAAAAGACGTCTCACTAATTAACATTTTTTTTGTTTATCCTTCCCAAACTACAAATTTCATTCATGAGAATCAATATTCGTAAAGGCACACGTAAACTAGCTGTATTTATATATATAGACACTCTACGAAAGCCAAATGTTTGTTCACACATCGGTCGAGTTTTTTCAAGTATTGTTGTATCTAAACCCATGACTTGGTTTCAACGTCTTATTATTGTACTTTTAAAAGCACCAATGTTCAGTGTACCAGAGAAATTAATGGAATAATTAATAAATAATGGAAACTAGCTATGTATATATGTCAAATCAAATTATATAAATCAGAAGCACCTGGATGAAGAAGACACAAAGGACAAAAGGCACCATATTTGAAAGTAGTCTCCCCACATTACATTACAATAACAAATTAACAAGTTGTATTATCAGGTGGTGCTTGTTCTCCAATCAGCATTTAATGCTGCCATGAATTGTGGTGGGTGAATAAATTCATATGTCTAAGCTATTCATTTACATGTGTGGTCCACAAATTTAGTAATATATATATAATTTCCGAAATGATTATGAATTAAATTAGAAAAAATCCAGGTGATATATTCAGGTAGGGAATAATGTCGTGGTTCAAATTTTGTTTGGGTACTGGTAGATGCAAGTTTTTGGGCAAGAGACCTGAGTTCAAACTATGAGTGGACTTGGGGGGCCTCCTCGATCCTCGGTTACCCCTGTTTTTAAAAACATTTTTTTTACCCTTTAAAAAAATTTGTCTTTCGGTTAAGGTTGGTCAAGTTTCTGCTACTCGTTCGACCATTTTTTTAGTACGCCGCTGGTTGAAACCACACACATATACCCCCTATCTCCCCCTTTATCCACCAAAAAAGGAAGAGGTAGGAGATAATGCCAAACTCCAAGATTAGTTTTTAATCGTCTTTACATAAATTAAACGAGAGTAATTAGATTTATATACACACACTTCCACCTTCAATTATTTGTATATTAAAGGGAGTTTCGTTCTAGAGACATTGTGTGTCTTATTAGGAGGCACCCGACTTACATGGTGTACCATTCACCAACTATTTTAATCAAATGTTATGGTTTGCACAAAATTCCATGTGTGTTGTAATATAAAAAAGATAGGTGTTTCTATATTATAGAGACATCGAGAGGCTTTTGGTCATTTCTGATATTAACGAGCATGATTGATATATATTTAGTAATAGCTTGGAAGAGTGTTATCTTTTTATTTTTGGAAATTAGGAGGGTTATGTTGTATTTAGCGGTTGTTAATTTTAACTAGATAAAGGTGCCCATCAAGGAGCTTTTAGTCTCTCTCAAACAAGGCCACTTTATTTTTATTTTTTGTTTTTTGAACAAAAATCAAATCAAATGTTCAAAACCATTTCTAACCTTTAAACATGGTAATTTAATATATAAAAATATAGTAGCATAATTTCATTCATCCATTCACATATCCCTACAATGGAAAGGTGTGTGGCAAAATTTAAAAATAAATTTTTTATTTGCCATTTTCAATGATGAAATATACTTGCTTATACCCCCAGTAGAGTTTAGCAAAAATAAGATGACACAACCAGTGAGAAAATGTTGTTTGAATCTATTTATTCAAATTGAATTATAATGAAAAATTATAATTATATGAAATTAGTAGTGCAGATTTAATAAAGTTTGAAATTTATGGTTATAAATGAGCAGTTGTCAAATTACTTGTAAGTGAGATTATAGTGTGTTTTCATAAAGAGAATCAAACACCGATAATTTTTGAAAATTTTCAAAATTAACAGCCATGGAAAAAATATTAACACTTGTTCATTGTAGACAGGTGATCGTTCATGTAACTCTCAATGTATGTATAAGAGTATATACTGAAAACTAACGAACTTCTTCACTACCAAACAGATAGGGTAGTTGAATAACAATTTGACATGCGAGTCTCGTGGCGCTACGACGTGTGCTCTTCCGATCTATGCGGAAGGCCCTTAACCCAACCTGTCACATATATATATATATATATAATATGATAAACGTTTAGGTCGAGGAGCCAATAGTAAGCCATAAAGCTCCTTTATTCTCTGTTAATTATACTCTCTAGTTCTGGTTATAATTTGATAGTAAGTCTACTTACTAAAAGGTCCCAAAATTTAATAATCTTTTTATTAACTATATATAATTATAATCAATGATTATTGGCCCCGGCCCTCCCACACAAGCTGTAACATTTATGTACCTTAAAAATCCTACCAAACTTTTAACTTGTGAATGTTGATTATAAGATATAGTCCACGCTTGGTGCCTCCTTTCCCTTTTAAAGTGAAAATAATTACTTAAACGGGTATATATGTATATGAAACAAAACATATATAAAAAGTGACATTAGTTTAATCAATAGCGGAGCTAGAAATCGGTCTAGTAAGGGGTGGAGTTTTATAAGATTTTTTTTTTTAGAAGTAATTCCATGACTACCATTTTATGAGCTTGTACTTAACTAAGCTAGTTTTATGTTTATGAGCTTGTACTTGACTAACTAGCTACCATGGCAAATAATCTAAATCTATAGAAAATAATTTTCAAATTAAAAATTATAATTCGCATAAAAAAGTACCCAAATTCAACATTCTATTAATGATTTTACCGTGTTCACAAATTATTTCTATATAAAAACAGAATGTGGTCAAACCAATCACATTTACATATGTGACAGGACCACTTGTATTGCACAAATCTGAATCACTCATTCTCACAAAATCTCATTATTTTTTTAAATCAAAAACACTTTGTGACTTAACAATGTGTTTTAATGCTATTAGTATTGTTATTGTTAGGTCAATTTTATTTTTTTTCCATGTGAGATATATATATATATAAATTAAAAGTATCTCCAAGGCTCTTTAATCTAAAAGGGTATATTCTATATTTTAGACAACGTCTTTAAATTTAAAGAGTAAAAATTTTAATCTTTCCCAATGAACTCTATTTTTTTTTTTTTACCAGAGACATTTATTATATTTCATGATTTTAAATTACTCTTAATTGTTAATAGTCAATAGAATCAATTGTGGTTTTACTAAACCAAGAAATGAGCATTGAATATACTGCAACAACAAGAAGAAAGTATGACCTTTCTTTTCAAAAACAAAGTAGTGTCTTTTTAGCTCCATATGGGTATATATATCAACATATCAATCTAATTCAATCAAATGTTAATTAGATCAAACTTGCATATTGAATTAGATTAATTCATTTGGATATGCGACGATATAAGGATAGATACTTTTTTTTATTATTCCACTTATTAATAAGGGACCAACCGTTTATTCAATTGCATGCATTTTTATAGTCGTGACAATTTAATATTAGCTGTAACTCTACGCCCTTAATTTGTGTCACCTTCTCTAGACCCTCATTTACTCCCAATACAACAAAAGTGTCAAATTTTGGCTTCTTTTATCACTCGTTTTCTGTCATTTCATTTCTATTTGAGAACAGAAATTATCAAACTAAACTTTTACATCCGTGGAATTTTCGTTGCCACCTTATACCCCATTTAAAATAAGACAAACAAAAGGTTATCGTTATCTCTTTTTTGTTGCGGACATCGTATTGGAATTTGAATCCTATACTCTATACAGGTCATTACCCTCTTTCACTATATCAACTTCTCTACTATGTTTGGACAAAACCTCTGTGTCAAACGTAGGCCGAAAAACATTTCAGAAACATCAAATTTACAGGGACGAATGTTTCTCTCAACGAACTTTCGTTGATGAATCAAAAAACCCACAGATATATCCATATTCCTGTTGGGAATTAAGGTAGATTCCCCGATTACGCCTGCAGGACCATTGTTCAAGGTATTTAATTGAGACAAGAAAAATAAAAGATGAAGACGAATTTAACGGACTGTCAAAGCTTTCCACTATATGATTAAAGTCGCTACAACCATACAGAATTTTCACTCGCCAAAACCCATCTCTCAAGTACAACAAGAAAAATATATCAACATTTACCGCATCTACCAATTTCTACCATTTGTCTAACCGGCGAAGAATTAAAGAAATCCCAAGACGCTAGGCTACTATTTTTCTTCACAAGACTCTCTGACCCGACCTAAGTGACACCGAGAAAATCACCCCGAGTTTTACCACACCTAATTTTCTACCCTTCGAACAAACCACGAAGAGTTACAAGAAAACTCTTCAAGGTGCTAGACTCACTAATTTTTCTCTCAACTCGCTTGTACCACTTGTGTATAAAAGAAGAAGAAAACATCTCTATTTATAGGCTTCGTTTCCTTGGAAGACAAGATAATCCTTCTATGATTTGGATTTCTTTTCCTCCTAGGATTCTTCTTTTTTCCCTTTCCTTTTCCTTTTCAACTTTGGATTATTTTGGCAACAAACCCAA
>CAVNYN010206620.1:0-17046 GCA_963692815.1 Nyctanthes arbor-tristis | reverse complement strand
GATTCAGGATGCACAAGACGTTAGCCTCTTACGTTGGCGTGGCATAATCCAGAATTTAATGGGCATGGACGAAGATGTTTCTAACTTATTCAAGTCTTTATCCAAGGATTTTTCATTTTCTTTAGGTGACCCACGGGTGGGTGTGCTTATAAGGTTAAGTGACCATTGCAGCACTGCATGGAGCCGATTTCGCACTGATTTCTATGATACGTATTTCAGGAATCCATGGTCTTTCTTGACTACTGCTTTTCTCTTCATCCTCGCTGTGCTTCAGACCATATTCTCCATCATGGGTTCTCGTTGAATTAATTTATAACTTGTACCATCCAACCCTGCCCTCCTCTAAATCTTAATTTTGCCAAATTGTAATCACATGCATCGTGAGATTCATTTCATCTCTCTCTCTCTCTCTCTCTCTCTCACATTAATTATCGTTATGTACATCTTTTCCTAGTTACCTAATGCAAGGAATAAAACTTCATACAGACATTATGCTTCGTACGTAAGTAAGTGCGGCTGTTGAGATATATATGCCAATAATTTATTTTTTTATTTTTAGTAAAATATGCCAACAAAATGTGAACTAGTGCAGGAGTGAAATGTAAACTATTACTAGCTCCGTGTCTTAAAAATATTTGTTATTTTTATTTTCAGTAGCCTTCATGAATTCCTTTGACATGAGTACTTATCAAGATGCAAAATAAGATATCAAGAATTTATTTAGTCTTAAATAAAAGTGACACTTTATTCTATTGAAATTTATATATCATCACGTCTCTAACTAATTATTGTGGGTTGTTTTTCCTTTTCGTAACCAATTTGGTCATGATGAGTAATAATATTGTTATATACTATATATGGGGGTATAAGTATATAACGTACTTGACCATATTAACTAACTTAATTGTATATTTTAATATAATATATGCCCCGGTATAACCGTATAAGGGATTATTTCACATGCCCATCCTATCTTAATTATATCTCAAATTATTATTTTTATGTAACAATCTAGGTGAGATTTGACATATCAAGTATATTAACTTACGGTGTAATTTATTTAGATTTTGTGATTATTTGTAACACTACTTACAATAATTAATTTGCCGTTAGCTGAATGAGCGAGTTATTAAATTATTCGAGTAGATAGGTTGGTCGACGTTACTAAGACTAGTTGTCAAAAGTCGATTATTAGTTAGAGGTAAAAGATATACATGACTATCGTTCATCTTCAAATTTCTTTTCATTGTCTTCTTATCTAATCTGTCATTATTTTCTACCCTAATCTTTCGGTTGATCCTCACTGCAAAAAGCGCTATTGTTGTGTAAGTTTGATTAGGTATGATAGTTCAAGTTTTACAAAGAGAAAAAAACGTACTCCATTATCCTCTGTCCCTCATTTTATTTTTGTTTCATTTGAAAAATGATCAAATGATAGACTATGAGGCACATGAATTAGAGATGGCAATTTACGAGTGCAATTTTATTCACCTTATTTAACAGAGATATCTTTACTACTTGTTAAATGAGAGTTAAATTTATTAAGAGAGAAAGAAAGAAGAGTTGATGGGTGAGAGAGTGGGTTAAATTAATGATTAGGAGAGAGGATAAAGTTTTGGATTATTGCCTCATAATGAGTTAACCATTTTTTTTTTCATACACCTTTTTTTTCTCACACCTTTTCTTTTCTCTTTCTAAACTTTCTTATTTGGACAAAATCAGGTTGACATTTTAATCAAAACATATCCAATGTAGGTCTCAAATTAAAGATCTTGTATATTACTTTAATATGAGTCAATTTTTAAGATCCAATTATAAATATATCGCTTGATGAAATACATCAAAGAGAACAATTAAAAGTATTAATTTTATCTGCTCAAAAAAAATGTATTAATTTTATTTTTTTAATTTTGACCCTTATCTTTCTTTCAAATTTGGAAACCATTGAGCATTTGTTCTTGAACAGTAATGTGGCAAGAACTGTGTGGAATCACTTTTGTTCTATTTGTGAAGTAAAAAACAGACAATGTAATTCCATCAATAGGTTATGATGCATTGGTATCTTAACCACGAGAAAACTAAACCAGGGCAACTGTGTACTGTCATCCTTCTCTTAGTGTGCTGGTTCCTTTGAAATGCTAGAAATAGTGCTAAATTCAATGATTACAGGATGAACTCAAAGGATATCATTAACAAAGTTGAATGGACTATCCTTATGCTTCATAAAGCTGGTCTTGTCAAGGAATGTTTTTGGCATTTTAATAGAATCAAAGAGTTCTTTATAAATGACTCGAAATGGAGGAGGAGAAAAATTCTAATTATTAAATGGGAAAAACTAAGCAAAGGGAGATTGAAACTAAATGTTCTGGGAACCTGGGAAGATCAAACTAACTTTATTGCTGTTGGTGGAGTGGTCAGGATGTGACATCCAAATTTTATGGATTAAACGTCAAAGGCGGAATAATCAAGTCAATGTCAAATTTGGATTAAGATGCATTAATTTAATTTTTGAGATTAAAATAAGTTTGAGTTTATAGGGAATCATATTATAAGTTTGAAGTTTAAATGAAGTAAAGTATAAAGTTAAGGACCTAAATGAAGCAAAAAGAGAAGTTGGTGGCTAAATGAGCATATATGATAAAATAAAAGTAAAATATCTATTGTTTTGTAGATGGAATGAGAAAAGTCTAGAGAAAAAAAGTTAAGGACTTTATGTGCAATTTCCAATATATACGTATGATTGTCTTGCATTTTAAGACATTTTAAAAGAACACACATGGGAAAGGACTGAGCTAGATGCAGAGAATTCAAGTGAGGAAAAAAAGGGTGAATGGATAAGCTGGCCACGAATTTGAAGAGGTGTTCTTGATCAACGTGGGTTATGGTTTTAGCTTGGTTTAAGAGGTAAGTTAAAGTAGAGCTTTAATTGTATATTATGTTTAATTTGGGACTTTGATATGTGGCTTGATGTAATGATCTTAAAGGGGGGAAATGATGATTTTGTTGATATGGGTAAGATGTATTTGAATTTCCTTGAAACATATGTAGATATAAAATGTTTGGGTATAAAGTTATTACGATTAATTTAAGAATTTTTTTTATGGAATTGAGTACTTGGTTATGATGTAGTCTATCTATAAGTTTAAATGATGTGAAATTACTCTTGGGCATGAAATAGGAAGTATATGAGGATTAGAAGAGAATTATGTAGAGGTAGCATAATTTCATAGTTAGAAAGAAAGATTAAAGCTTAAATTTTTGAAAGAAGTATCCTTTCGGACTTTAAAGTGAATTTCATAGTATTTTGTTAAATTAAATGAAGCTATTGGATTAATAGTAAGAAGGAAGGCTATATCTTTAATGAGAAGAAAAGCGTAAAAGGTTGTATTGAATTCTAGGAAAGCCAAGCATATATGTAAAAGTTTAATAAAAGAATCAAAGCTAGAATTGGATTATGTAAGGATGAAGTTTCTCCCCTTCCAAATTTAGAAGGCCATAATTGATTGTATAAGTAGAATTTTAACAAGATACAAGTTGAAAAATAATCTTCTATGAGTTGGCTATCATCCAAAATTAGAATGACACCATATGGAGACCGGTAGGAGTTTTTACGACATATTTTGTGAGGCTGGTCAGGTCTACCCGAGAACAGATTTTGAGAAGTAGAAAAATATTTTGGTGTTCTCAACGTGGTTTTCTTGAACTCAATTTTATATATGATGAACTTATGTGAGTTTTCTATCTCTTAGTAGAATTTCATAAGCATGCGACATAATTCATGATTTTAAAATGGTCTTAAATGGGCATTGCACAAACAAGGGAAAAACTTAATGTTCCTTGCTTAAAGAGTTGCATAAAGCCTTGATTCGATAACGGATGCACATGTTTGATGGAAGAGTTAAGAGAGGATATAAATTGTGGTTAGCAATATGCTTAACGAAAGATTTAGAAAAAAAAAAATCTACTTGAACCTTATTTCTTTGAATGGAAAGAAATAAGTGAAAAGGGAGGAAAATGTGGAAAATGAAATTATATTTGAAGATATGTGAAAGTGTGAGTACTTAAAATAGAAGAAGTTCATTACGAAGGAATTACGTGTTAAATAGAATTTTTATATTATGTTATAAGAAATGTTAAGGGCTAAAAGGAAGTGAAACGCGAAGGGATGCTATTTAGCTGGTGAGTGGAGACTTTCTCTAAACTCTTGGAAATGAACTTTATTGTGCCTTTATCGTATATGATATTGTGAAATTGATTACCAAAATGCTTTTATCAAATTCTTGAGAGTTTATTCTTTCATTTGGAAAGTTTATGAAGTTGAGATTGTAACATTTGAGAATTTTCAAAGATACAATTTATTTCTTCAAATGATAAATGATTGAAAAGTTCCCCATGAAATATGCTATGCTTCCATTTCACACAAAGCTTGCAATGTTTCATAATGAATGCATTTTCATGAAATTTCAAAGGTTGATGTTTCTCAGAAAAGTCATGTGGATTTTCCTCTAAAAAGTTTATGTGGAGTTATGCAAACAGAATGCCTATGATTTTTACATGAAATGATGCTACATGATTTTTAGATAAATGTTTGATTTGAAACATGATTTATGATGCATGAAGAACCCCTCAAATGTATATCCAATGTTATGAATATGTCGCCTACGGGCCAGGGGCCTATATGGCTCAAACTGACTAAATGATATGCCGCATACGGGTGAAAAGGTTTATGGCTTAAGCTGACTAAATGAAAGCCGCCCAAGCAAAGGGGCCTATATGCTAGCTATAGCTTAAGCTGTTTATTGTGCCGCCTAGGACGAATTGGTCATAAGGTACCTATGGTCCAAGCTGATATCTACGCGCGTATGACTAGATATGATGATCATGTGATATTGGATACTCTTTGGGGAAAATTTCACTATGATTATTAAATGAATGATATTCATGATATTTTGTAATGAATTCTATGATGATTACGAAGTGAAATAATGTTTATGATGTTTTCTAACATATGATGATTCCATAAAGATTTAAGTTATGCTAGACTTATATTTGAAGTCATGAAATTCTCAAATGAGCTTGAACATTTTGTTCAAGATATTGGAAAAATTACATTTCAACTTTTAAAAGCATGTTTATTCATAAAACTCTACTCACTGGGCTAGTTAGCTCATATGTTTTTATAAATAATTTTCTTTTCAGGAAGCAATTGGAGTTTGGACAACACATCAGTATCGAGCTTGTTATTTTAAGAATTCGAGTCACTACATAGAGATTGCCCACATAGAGGTTGTTATGGGCCTGTTGTTATTTTGAATTATAGGGTTTAATATGGTTAACTTACTAGTGTATATTGGGTGTTTTCGAGTGAGTTATTCTTGGTTTGGTATATCTATTCAGATATGAAAGGTTACTTGAATGAATGAGTTGTGGGCTTAATGTTGAGCATTTGTGCAAGTTGATTTTGCTAGTAAATTTGGGGAGATAATGTTAATTTTTTTCTTCAAATTATTCGCATGTTCAGGAGTCTTGACGGTAAATTCTAGCTTCTAGTTAGAATTTATCGTTAGAATTTACCGTCGACACATATCACTCTTCTAGTAAGTTAAATATACTAAGACTGGGGTATGTCACAAGAAGTGGGAGGGGAAACCCATTTTAGCCTTCCAAAATTTGATGGGTGTTGTAATCTATATGAAATATGCGTTTTCCATGTTTTCTGTTGGAATTGGGGGAAAAAATGAAAAGGCAGTATTTTCTATCTTCCTCCTGAATCTCTCTCCGCCAGCTATTCTGTCGCTCCATCCCCTCCCATTACACACGACACCATCTGCATCTAGGGTTTTAGGAGATCAAGGCGCACTCTAGAATTTGGCTTGTCGGTCTCCCAATCGATGTGGTCCAGCAAGCTCTACAGATAAGTCTCGCCACCCACATCTTCTTCTTCATCCCATTATCCTCCGCTCATCGATCCTCTTCTTTTCTTCTTATAAGCCGAATGCAAGCTGATTAAGGTAAATAACTCTTTTCCATTGGTTGGAATTCATATCTTTTTCAGAATTTATATGCAGAAAGGAAAATCATTTCATATATATTATTAATTCATTGTCTCCAAATGTGTGTGGCGTTGGCATTCTGTCTGGTTATTTCTTGTTGCCGCGTGTTGGCTTCCCAGGAGTTGGAGCTGTTGTGTCATCTCTTCTATTATTATGTTGTGTTTGTTTGTTTATGTAACGACCCACTCTACTTTGACATGATATTGTCCGCTTTGGGCCTAGCCTGCACGGTTTTGCTCTTGGGCTTCTACCCTAAAAAGCCTAATGTCAGATGGAATGTGTCTCTTGGCATATAAACTAGTCTTTCTAGATCGGAAGAGCGTCTCTCTACCCAAGCGATGTGGGGTTGAGGCTGTCACAATCACCCCACCTAAGGGGGCCCAACGTCCTCGTTGGCCACATTTCCAGTTGGGCTCTTCTCTGATACCATCTGTAATGACCTGCTCCACTTTGACATAATATTGTCCGCTTTGGGCCAGCCTGCACGGTTTTGCTCTTGGGCTTCTACCCTAAAAGGCCTCATGTCAGATGGAGTGTGTCTCTTGGCATATAAACTGGTATTTCTTTCTCTACCCAAGCGATGTGGGATTGAGGCTGTCACAGTTTAATTCTTGTAGTCCTTGTAGTGTTAAGTTATTATTATATCCTAATCCATTCTTTAGACACAGAGACAATTATATAGATTAACAAACAATTGCCTGCATGGATGAAAAATCATTTCAAGTGATGGCTATATTGAAAAGGCTACTGAAAAATCTAGTTGATGAGCTTCCTTAATTAAACAAATGAATACTGGTATTATTAGACTTTAGTAGCTGATAGGCATACAATTGAAATGCTGATAAATAAGCTGTCTAGGTTCTGTTTTTCCCCTCCATTTTGTGAATTTTTTCTGTTTTGTATTCCATTGATGTTTTATATATCATGGGGGTTGATTTGGGATTACTGGGACTGTTGCAGTTTCTTTTTTTAGTTTTTAGAATTGAAACTTGAAAGATAATTAGGTGTGAAACTCTCCCCATGTTAACTCTATGTTCTTTCATATCCTACATTAGCAATTTGCTTAATTGAATTACTCAGGAAGCAGATGCTACCCCAAAAAGTCAGCTTTCTATGTTATCATTTATCACTAAACTAATATATTTATACATTTTTAGCTCATCAGTCATTACCATCCTTCTAACTCTCGTGGATTCTTTCAATTCCCGAACATTTCAAAGTATACAAGAGCCAAAACCAGCAAACATATAACCCATTGCAGCTATGGAAAATATTATTTTGTATTATTTATTGTAATGTTTACAGTACTTTTGTGTGACAGAATGAATAGGTAGGATAGACTAGGACTTTACTCTTTTTTCTACTAAAAAATGCATCATTGGTGGCACACTTTTATCATTGTGTTTTGTTTGCTTTACAAAGAGTTATGGTCTTGAAATGTTCAACACCCAAAATAACTGTCTAAACTGAAAATGACTTGTCACTGAGAGGTTAGAACTTTGGATTTTCAAACTACAAGTAGGTGTATGTATTTAAGATATTTGAAGTCTCTCTCATGTCCCAGTGATGGTTATGTATTTTTTTAAAATGATGAGATGATGATTGGGATGGAGTAATTGATAAAGAATGATGGTGATGGCCATAGTGGAACAATCAGAACAATATTGTTGTGCAAAGTGGTGTCAAAATGAGTGTGGTCAGTCTAGGTAGCAATTGTTAATATTGTTGGTATTGGACTCAAGTGGAAGAAGTGATGAGGATTTTCCTGTTAGTATTTTGGTAAATGTAGACTGCTAATATTGCTGATAATTGTTAATATGGCGCAGTGGTCTGCCACAATGACTGCAAGAAATGAAGATAGGGAAATTCGAAATGAAAAAAGGGAAGTTCGAAATCTTATCTTCAAAGAGAAGCTTGCAAGTCTCCAAGGAAAATCCAATACAGTTGGTGAAACTAGTGATGATTCTTATTCACTTCAAAATTGAATGGACGTGCTATACAATATGGAGGCAATAACTAATGATGTATTTGCCAAATCCGTAGCTGCACCGCGGGACCCATAATTTAGGACGCAACTCGTGATTATGCCTGAAAATAGGAGGAAGCCTGTCTTTTAAGTTGCTTGCTACTTTGTCCTATTGCTTAATTATTTTCTTTCTACTTTCGTAAGCGACATTGGCTTTTTATGTAATGCCGTACTCACAATCGTTTGACACTTTGTTTTATTAACAATGGTTTGATGCTTTGGTTGACTATTCGTCTTGATCCTTTTTGTACATGTCCATTTTGGTTGACTATTCGGGATGAAATTGCAACCCAAATGTGAAGTGACTACTCAAGAAGAACATAATAACTTTATATATATATATATATATTAGCCAAACCTTGGGTGTGACTCTTTTGTCTGCGTAGATGATCATAGTCATATGCATTGAGTATGATCTAAACATGAACGATAAAATTTTGATTAAATTTTGTTGCAATTGTGAACAATGATCCAAACTCATATTACTTGTTGGTTATTTTGGGATGAGATTGACATTGAACATTTTGCCGTTCTTTTGATATGAAACTTTATTTAAATTTTATTGGCGTATGTATGATGCTCATTTCTACATGTGATATATGGTGGGATCAATTTTGTACTACTGTATTAGTTATTCGTACATGTTACCATAAGTTATATACGAGAAGTTCCCAAAAAAATAGTAATAATAAATAAATTCTAATAATAATCTACAAGACACTTTATTTGTGTGTTCAATTTTGACTTAAAAATATATTGCCATTTACTGAAAGTAACAATACTTATATTTTGATCCACACGTAAATTCATTGCAAGTGTCAGTTAAAATTTTTTTGAAAAATATCAAACAAAACGTGCTTTCCTATTTCCTATTTCCTATTTTAGAAAACACCTTTCAGAAATGACAAACCAAACGGATTTTTAGCAAATTGCAAAATAGAATACGGAAAACAAAAAACAGAAAATATTTGAGAAAATGAAAAGGGAAAACTGAAGTCAAAATAGAACGCACCCTTAAATTTTCATTCCAATTGCCCCAGCTCCTGCTGGAAAAAAGTCTAGTACTCTATGGAGTATTGAACTCGATACTCCTGATCAATCAGAGACCTGTATGTGGATTCAAGGGTCCTAATTTCTTATTTAATTTGGGTCCTAAATCTCACGTGTAAGTCTCTGATTGGCCAGAAATACCGAGTGCTTGCTGCCATCTACTACCCCCTTGAGTTCCTTCTCTCATTTTAATTTTTAAATCTGTTGCTATATTTCCCCTTCCAATCCAAAGCCTAATGTGCCTTTGTCTTGCATTTTTATCTGGGTTAGAGATTATGTTGGGTATTGGTTTACTCAATTAAATTTCTTTGCTATCTCTTGCTGAAGCTTCTGTGAAATTTTTTTCTTGTGGTAGCCTGGTGAAGATACTTGGAAGGAAAACATAGTAACAGCAGTAGCATTGAGTAGATTCATACAATTGTTTTACTCAATGATCAAATATATGGAAGATTGCAATGTGCTTTCGTATCAGTCCAGTGACAGCAAGCTATAACCTCTGGCATTTTTCGAATGTCTTAGCGCGCCATCTCTCTTTGCCGTTCGCCACACGTAAATCCAATGTTTCTGCAACGTTCGGTAGCCAAAGAAACATCAAAGCCCGTCCAGATCAGAAACATCGAATCTAGTCCTTTTTTAACTTGCTTAGAGATTACGGTTTTATTTGCGAAACTGGGGCTACTGGTTAGGATTAACGTTTCACATAGCGAAAACTTGGGGATTCACGAAGCCGGTTTTTTATATTTACTGAACGGATTATTTTTTTCCTTTCTCATTTTTTTTTTTTTTTTGAGATTCCTAATTTAAATGGCGTAATCTTTAGTTATATATAGTACAATAGTTTGTAAGCACAGTTAGATTAATTTTTTCCACTTACTTCGATTGGCACAATTAGAAATATATTGTACTTACTTCTACATGACTTCGCTAATCCCTTAATTTTTCTAATATTTATTGATTTTTTTTTTTTAGATTTCTATATTAAATGGCGTAATCTTTATATCTTTATATATAATAAATACAAGAGTTTGTCGGCACAGATAGACCGATTTTTCCCGCTCATTTTTGTTGGCAAATTACAGTTCTATTGCTCGTCTTACCTCATCATGACGTTATTTATCCCTTAATTCTTTTCATTCAAGAATTTTTTACAAAAGCTCTACTCAAGCACTGCAAGGGTAGAAATCTAGAGTGAATATTAAATTATAGAAAGTGATCAGTTTGGTTCGTCAAGCTAGAGTGAATATTAAATTATAGAAAGTGATTAGTTTGGCTCGTCAAGTTTGGAGAATCAAACCGACTCTCTATTTCAAAATGTTAAGATAAAGAGTCTATTGGAACTTAATTTTAATATACTTGACTATTCAAAATAAAGGACATTTTATATAGTTTATTGGAAATGCTATTAAAGGAAAAAAAATTGTAAACAAAATAATGATGTTGGTTGTGACGGGCATTGATGAGTGTATACAGTAAAGTAACTAATTTAATGTTAAGCAAGTTTGGATATATCTAAGAGCATCCGTATTAATAACGTTAAAATTAACTATCCACATAAGTGAAAAGTAAAGTTTTTAGTAATTGTTAAAAGACACATAAGCAAGTTAAATTTAACTATTAATTTATACCACATTAGTTATTCTAATTAAGATTGTTAAATTTAATTATCAGTTCAAAAGTCAAAAGGTAGGCCAATAACAATTTAATTAAAATAGAAAAAAAGAAGAAATAATAATACATAAAGTATTACGTTTATTGTTAATTTTAACAACAAAACTAACAACTTATTAAATTAAATATATTTAGCAACTTTTTTAACACCACCAATATAAGTTTTTTTTGAGTTGTTAATTTAACAACTTACTTTAACATACTAATGTGGATGCTCTACATATGACTCAGAATAAAGTTTATGTGGGATCACATTCCATTATTATTATTTTTTTTTTTCGAGAAACACATTCCATTATTCTTCTCTTTAAGTTTCTATCTTTTCTCCTTAAAAAAAATAAATAAATAAAAAGGAAGAAGAGGGAAAGAAAAAGAAAAAGAAAAAGAAAAAGAAAAGAAGTCTCTATCTTTTCCAAAGTGGCCGAGACGAATATGTACGTATAAGTTTTTGTAAATAATGCAACTTATATAATTATAATGGGCAGCTTACTATTCAGATTAAAATAATTTTTAATAAAATATTAAGTACATAAACTATGTGAAAATAAAAACATGGAAGATAAAAAGTCAAATATCCCTGAATAAATGAAATAATAATAATTTATATATTAATAACAAGATAAGTTTATCTGGCTTAGTTTTTCCTGCAATTGGTCTAACTTCATATGGATTATGTTTACATTGTTAGTGACGTCATATATGTGAAATTATATATCTTTTTTTATTTTTTTCCTCAATTATCTACCTCAATGTATTTTCTTTATTTTTAATTATTTTTACTAAACTTTTCCTAAATTATGGTAACGTGATTGTATCTTCCTTATCTTTTTGTAATTTTGTTTTCGTAAATTATCTTTTCCTAAACCGTATCTTCCTTATCTTTTCATAATTATTTTTCCTAAATTATATCATTTGTCATCAAGCAAATCTGGGTTTTTGGGGTTTTGGGTGATTTAGCTGGAGTGATTCAAATTTGGGTTTTATTTGATATTGTTTGAATTTTTACTGATTTCTAGCTTAATATCATCATGAGATCATGTCTCTCAACTTTTGTCAATAGTTACTTGATATTAAATTTGTTAATAGCTACTTGATGATAACTTTGATAGCAACAATTAACTTTTGGGTTATCCATAATAAACATGTTTATTGTGTTATTTCTTAATTTTCCATTGGCGGTTGAGTTATTTCAAAAATATGATCTATATTTGTATTCTTCTTATTTTTCTAATGAATTGTATATATTCAATAACAAAAAGGGCATCTGTGAGGTTCCATCATTTTTTTTATTTTTTTTGGGAAAGTGAGGTTCCACCAAATTATTTTTAAGTTTTGCATTAAATGCAGGAGTATAGTGGATTGATGGATTTTGAATTTCGGGATATACTGAATAATACTCATTTCTTGAAATAAAATATTATTTTCTTTGTAATAAATTGTCAACATCTTATAACATTTTTTTGGATTTAATTATCATAAACACTCTCCAAGAGAAATTAAAAGCAATAAATCATGCAGTTACAAATGATCGCGAATAAAAATATAAGTTTAATAGAAACTTGTGCTGAGATTTATATCCTTCTAGAATAGTTGCATGGCCTTCATCTCGCTATACTTCACTGCACAAATGCTGGACTTTTTGCATCTCAAAAGTTTTTTTCTCTGAATTATGTTGCGAGTTAAATAGTTGATCAATTGATGTCTATACAGACAAACATGCATGCATAAACACATGTTTTGCATTTGAGTTGAGGTTCCTTGCATATTTTTATTTTTATTTCATATGTGAACTCTTTTATTTCATACCCCATGATTAATTTATGACTCTTGGTTTTACCATTTCAAATGTGCAACAGGTAAGTAGTAACAGTACATAATAGAGGTGATTATATGACACAAAACGGGGGGTTGAAGCACCTAATTTGGTTTAACAATACCATTAACCATGGCAAATGGTTTTGGCAAGTCCCTTCTAGGGGTTTTCTTTATCTTTGGAGTTATTGCTGAAACTAAGAGTCTGTTTGGTTTGTGTTATAATCAGATTGTGTTATAATATATTTTGAAATTTGGATTTCTGTGATATGTGTCTTAATGTGATTGGTTAAATTTTGTTGAAAAGTGAAAAAGTGTGATTTAATGTGATAGAATTATAATAGATTCCTATTATAATATGAACCAAACGGAGCCTAAATAGCTAGCGACGGATGATTCTATTGCAAGGAGATGAGCTATTTTTTAGGTTAGAAATGCTGGCATTTGGGGGACATTAATTGGGGTTTGCCGAGTTCTTGGAAATGCTTAGACCCACAAAATCTTAGCTATCACATATTATTGTCAAATTTGTATGTTGATTCTAGAAATTGGGATAATATTCATCAAATTCAATAATATGAAAAACAGAAGAATGCAAAACACAAACATGTTTTATCTGGATTGAACTTAATAACATCACCCATATGTTGACTTTTCAATTGTTTTTTTCTAAATTATTAATTTTTAATGTACATTCAATACAGATTAGCTACTTCAATTTATATATGTTTTCGTTGAAATTTGTTATTGGTGTTATTTCCATACAACGCACAGGTAAGAGTTCTTGCATGGGTGAGAGTTTTAGTAATAAGAATCAAAAGCAATTAATTAATAATGTTTAAATGGCAAGATGGCGTTAAAGCAACCCGCTTCAGGATTTAGAGTACAGTGGAAGCAAGGTAGTTGATTCATACTAATAATAATAATAATCTAAAGCAATTAATTAATAATGTTAAAATAGCAAGATGGCGTTAAATCAACCCGCTCCCAGTTTTAGAGTACAATGGGAGCAAGGTAGTTGATTCACTTGCTTTATTAATTATAGGGTTAATTTCACATATTGTCTCCAACTTTTACACTTTTTATGTGTTGGATTGTCATTCTTTTTCTCAACATGGGTCCATAAAGTCCCTTATCAAATTATACACTTACTCTTTAAATAAAATAAAAAAAGAATTTATGAAATTATACAATTACTCTTTAAATAAAATTAAAAAAATTAAAAAATAGTAAAAATAATAAAAATAAAAGAGAAGCTATGTTTTTTGGGACCTAACTACCCAAACTTAACCGAAAATGACAAATACGGACAAATTTTTCCCCTTTTAGAGGAACCCCTCTTTATTCCTACAATTTTTAACAGTACAGAGAGAAGCAAGGGGAATATATTTTCTTTTACTATTAGAAATAACCATCAGCAATGAGGACTTAACTGATATAATGTGCAAACGTTGGAGACCAGACGTGAAATTTACCCCGGAAATATATATATGTATGTATAGAAATTCTAGTTGGACAAAAAGAGGGACAAAAAAGGGAGACAAAATTGACATGTGGATTATGTGATAAGTGTTGATGTAAAAGTGATGTGATGTGTTGAAAAACAAGATTCTACCCATATGTCAATTTTGTTAGATTTTTTATATGTGTGTTTGTTCATATGTCATAACTCATATATATATATATATATATATATATCTGCTTCTCTTTACGTTTGTAGGAATTTTCTCCCAGATCAGGGAAGCAAGGTAGTTGATTCACTTGCTTCTTTACGTTTGTAGGAATTTTCTCCCAGATCAGGGAAGCAAGGTAGTTGATTCACTTGCTTTATTAGTTATATGGTTAATTTCACATATTGTGCCCAACTTTTACACTTTCTATGTGTCAAGTCCTTATTCTTTTTCTCAACACAACGAGTCGTTAACTTTTTATAAATTCGTACATGAGGTCGCTTATGACATTGTACCCTTATTCTTTAAATAACATAAAAGAAAGAATTTGAAAATTAGTAAAAGAAATAAAAATAAAAGGGAAGATTTTTTTTTTGGGACTTAACTCTAACTTGACCGAATATGACAGATACCGACAAATTTTTTTTTTCCTTTTAGAGGAACCACACTTTTTTCCTACTATTTCTAACAAGGTATATTCTTTTACTGTGGGAAATAACTACCAGAAATGAAGACTTAACTAATATAATGTGCAAACGTTGGGGACCATATATAAAATTTACCACAAAAAGCACTCAGACAGTGCGAATTGGCTTCTTTAGAGCATCTCTAATGTGAATGTGTGGTGTAGAGGTGATGTAGAAGAAAGAGAGATAGAACAGAGAAGATGATTATTTCACTTAGATAGGAATTGAACGAGGAGCATGGACAAAAAGGGGAAAAATGAAAAATGTGAGAGATTCAGATAGAGATAAATTCAAAAATAATAATAAAATAGTAGTGAAGAATGTGAAGGTAAAAGTGTGTCTATAGACCTTACATGTGAGAGGAAAAGTAAAGAAAAATGATGTAAATTAGATAAAAGTGATTAAAAGAAAATGAAAATAAATAAAATGGTCTTTCACTCTCTCTCCCCCCAAATGGACAAGCCCATGAAACAAAGCATTAGAGATGCTCTTGGAAATATATATAAATCTGCTTCTCTTTACGTGTTTGCAGGAATTTTATCCGGCCCTCCTTTACTTGCTTCTCTCGACACGTGAAGCGTTGCTTGAAACTAGACGACGCCCTTACAATGATGTTGGGGATGTTCACGCCAAGTTCCCCTACAAATATCGATGTAGATCCTATGACCCAATTAATTGAGTCCAGGCATAACCCGGATCCATTACTTGTTGATGTCAAGCCAGTTGTTTCCATAGTCGACGACATCCTGCAAATTGTTGTCACCACTCATGTATGTTTGGTACTGGTAGATAGGACAGTAGTACTGGATAGTTCATATATATATATATATATATATGTTTCCTAGACTTGGCCTTCATTATAAGCTGCATTATCTAACTGATAATTTGACCATATATATAATCTAGGAAGCTGAAGAAGCAACAGAAGTTGAGAAAGCTGATAACAAGCACGAGCGGGTGGTGAATTTGTTGGCTGAAAAGATAAACAAAATTTCGTATGAGGTACGGTACATATAAAATTTCTGTATTTTACTACTGATCAAGACTTTATGAATAATGTTCATTTAATACAAGTGCATGCAGATAACTCGCAATTGTGTTTTACAAGAAGTAGTATTTTCATCAGCCCTTAAACTCCTAGAGGAACTGAAAGAATTTAATTGGGTTGCCAAGGCGGTCATTTCTCTTGCTGCTTTTGCTGTAAGTCATTTTTGGCTGGCCGACCAACTAGTTCACACCAGGAAACGACTTGCCAAGAATATTGCGGCTCTCAAGTATGAATATGAGGAGAAAAATTTTGGCGCCGAAATTGTCGATTTTTTAAAGACTGTGCTGTCATGGACTCACATCGTTATGGATAATTCACCAGAAATGAAAGCATTCTTCCGTAATGTCCACATTCCCAAAACTGTTTTTGGGATCATAAAGGGCATTTTGTCTTGTGCATCAAAAGTATCCAAGCTTGGCAATCTCAAGTACGTATATATAAATATGTGTAAATAATTTCCAAGTAAATGTTTTTGACATGTGAATAACTGAAACGAGCTAGTTGGCTATATATATATATATATATATATATATCATAATTAATTAATTAGTCGCTCATATGTAAGTCGTGGATTTAAAAATGGCCAACTAAGCATGCATGTCACCTTTTCGTGATGATATTCATGTTGTGCTAAAATGAAAATTGGAGCAGTACGAACTTCATATATACTTTTTACCGACAATTTTGTTGGGAATTTTCAGGACTGCAGAATTTGAGCTCAAGCAGACGCGCGATAACCTGAAGACGCAACTACAAAATTATGGTACTATTTCTTCAGCTCATGATCTGCACAGCTTATAAAATTCTTCTAATTAATTAGTTCTGCGTACTTCCATTAATGTTTGCATACTCCTACTTTTCTCATACTTTATCCTAATTTTTCAAATTTGAATATAGCCGAATTAATTAATCACATATCCGCACATCTCGTGGGGGCTCAATTGTGCTTCATAAAATACACACGATTCAACTCCATTCATTCTCTATCATATTTCACCTAATTAAAATGCATAGATGTATGCAAACAGAGACAAAGAGGATAGGTGAAGGATTCAATTCACTGAAGGAATGCTTTGAAATATCTTATTCTACCAAGAACGACAAGAAGAAGAAACTGAGGAAATTGATTCTTCCCGAAGCTGCTAGTGATGATCAAATTCAACTCTTTCATGGGGAAGCAAATAAAGATGTCTCTCTCTCTCTCTCTCTCTCTCTCTCTCTCTCTCTCTCTCTCTCTCTCTCAGATCGGAAG
>CAVNYN010206619.1:0-11406 GCA_963692815.1 Nyctanthes arbor-tristis | reverse complement strand
CATTGGATGTGATAGCAAATATGACATACCTGAGATCCTGCCATCCACAATGTTGACCAATAAACCACCAACCTGCATGTTTCCATACTCTTTTAGCAAATTTGCATTCAAATAGAATATGGCAAGTATCCTCGAGCACTTCACAGTAGAGGCATGCTCCATTTACTTTGATTCCCCATATGAGCAGATTATAGCCATTTGGTAAACAATCATAATAGATTTTCCACCAAAATAATTTAACCTTTGGCTAAACGTGAAGCTTCCATATTTTATTCCACCACCTTGGAATTCTACTACCATTAGGAAAGTAGACATTTATACCCACTCCGGACAATGTAACACCCACTTTGATCATAATGCCAAATCATTTTATCTGAATGATACCCCATCCCTGTGGTTGTAGCAAGAATAATATCACAATATGGAGGCATAAATTCTTCCTTGATACGCGCCTCCTGCCAAACCCCTATTGTCGTGAGTAAATATGAGACGCGGGAAAGATTATACTTCAGTGCCGTTATAGGCTTGAAGGAGGGTGCCTTGGGGAGCCACCGATCTTCAAAGGCTCTAATATGATGACCATTTCCAACTCGCCAATGGAGGCCCAAAGTTAGAGCTTCTCTTCCCCGTAAATAAGTGGCTATTCAGTTCAACATGCGCAAATCTAAACCGTTTTGTTTGTTCATGTTGCCAAATGTCACAATAGTTTTATGAAAAATTTTTAACACCAGTTTCATTTGATCAAAGTAACTATCTTATATTAGTAGGGAGTTAGTTATTAGACATACAAGATTGGTGTCCACGTTACCCCCTAGCAGCAGCATAAAGAACAAAGGAATTGTTTTAAAAAAATTTATATTAACTTGTTGAGGAACTTCGGCTTTATTTGAATACCATCTATGACACATATTTTGGTGCCAAATGGAACAATAAATAGAGGCCCCTAAATTCCAGTTAGAAGTACAAAAATTCTAAGAAACTAGGTGCCTGATTTCTTATGGAGCCAGTAGGGGTGGGCGTCGGGTTGGTCGGGCACGGGTCCGATCGAGCCCGACCCGACCTGACCTGAAGTCGGGTTCTTGATTTTCAAACCCAGACCCGAACCGACCCGCAACAGGTTGGTTTTTTGGGTTTTGGGCTTTTTTTCTTTTTATTTTTTTTTCCATTTAAAGGTTGGCCCAAATTGGTTGGAGGCCCAAAAGAGATCGGAAGAACAAACAAAACCTAATATGTTAAACAAAGCCGTCAGTCTCTCACTCTCTCTTTATCTCTCTCTCTCTCTGAAGTAGACATAGCGATGGCGATGATGGCGGTCAATAGCAACAACAGCGGCGGAGGTGTAGCAGGCTAGTGGTGGTGGCAGCGGTGGCAAAAGCAGCGGCATGGGCAAAAGCAGCAGCAACGGTCGAGGACAGGTAGATGGAGGTGAAGCAGCAACTGCGGCCAAGCGGAAGAGCCGTAGCGGTGGCCGAGGCAAATGGAGGTGCGGTGGCGGCGGTCAAGCAACTTCGGCGATGAGGCAGAAAGTGGTTGTTTGAGTAGGTTGATGATTTAATTCTAAATTGTAAAATTATGGTCTCAAATTTTAGTGGGTTGATTCTAAATTGGAATTTGTAAAGTGGGTTGAGAAAGTAATAGTTTGAGTGGGGACTTATTCTAAATTGTAACTTTCCCTAAATTTCACTAAATTCATGCCATACAACGCCTATACTTTTCTGAAAGCCGTTTTCAAGACACCAAAAGAAAAAAAGTCAGTTCAAACCGGTTTAACCGAACCGGGTTGGTCCGGTTCGGTTCAAATCCGGTTTGACCGGTTTGGAAGGTTAAATCGGTTCGTCAACTTAAAAACCGTAGACCAAAGGTTCAATTCGTCAACTTAAAAACCACAGACCAACCCGGTCTGCTCAAAAACCGAACCGAACCGGACTGAACCGGTTCGGGTCAGTTCGGTTTACCGTTTTTCCGGTCTCGATGCCCACCCTTAGGAGCCAGGCATCCAATGAGGTGTTTACACATCACCTGGCCCACCTAGCTCCCAAGTGATGTGTAAACACCACATTGAGTGCCAGGCTCCATAAGGAACCAAGCATCTAGTTCCATAAAAGAACTCGTTAGAAGTATCGAGTTCAGCCGCATTTGAGTATTATTAAAATTGTCCAACACTATCAATGCATCAACAAGGATCAACAAGTGTACCGCTAGCCTAGAACACACAGCCCAATATATTACTACTTCTGTCCTCAAAAGATAATCCTATTCATTTTCTCACATAAATTAAGAAAAACTCATTTAATAGTATTGAAAAAATAAATTTTAATAACATTTCCCTATTAATGCACATTAAATAGAGATACATAAGAGATCTAATATATCAACTATTTTTTAAAAAAAAAACTCAACCATATTAACCATACTTTGAAACAAACAAAAAAATAATAAAAAACTAGACTGATAAGTATTGATTTGTGATGTTTAAATCCCTTAAATATGTTGTTAATTGTGTGAAAATATGTTTAAAAATTCGTATTTATGTTTAATTTGGTTAATTGTAAGTCATAATACAATAGGAAGTCAACATGCACAATTTTGGAGCAATGTTGCACGAATTATGAAGTTTGGGAACCAAAACGAACAAGATTGAAAGACGAACGATGAAAATTATGCATGCAGTGAGGCATGCGAGAGCAGAATACCTACAGCGAGTGAATGCGGCCACTGTGCAGCCCATCTAATTGAGGAGGTAGAAGTTAAACATCGTAGTTTAGACAATTAAACATCCTCAAAACTTTTCTAACTCTTCAAGAGGTGCTGTTGTACTTATGGGCCTCACAGCATCATGGCACCACCGCCTGTTCGGCTGTTCCTGTGAGTGTACACAAGCAAGCCACATGCTGTGCACACATCAAAAAGGATGTACAACTTCCCAAAACACCACCCACATAACTTAAAAATTAGCAACAAGGACCTAAATAATCAAAAGGGAGTTAAGCCGAAGTGCTTTACTATTCAATTGTATTATGCTTTTACATGTGAGTGATCCTATTAAAACACGTATTCCACCTACAAATGGGACAATCATTAGTCTAAATAGCTATACTTCAATAATGAAAAAGATAAGGAATCAAACAATATGTCAACGAGGAGCATATACCAAACCAGTTCCAGTATGTAAAATTGCCTGAATTTGTAAGTAAACTGAAAACTTATGGAGACTACGCACAACTTGGACAAAGAAGAAGCATGTGAACAAAATCTCATTGCACGACAGAATAAAGTATCATAGCATACGGTCTCACGAAAAAACTTCAAAATTATACCAAAACTTATAACATAGAATTACGATAGAACCTTCTGCCACTACATAACTTAGTAGTGCATCAAAGAACTAAAGTCATTACAAAGCTCACTCATCCTCCTGGCTGCGCAACCTAGCGAGTTTGTTGGTCACAACGACATCCAATTGTGCTGCACGTTCAACAATTTCCTTCCTTTTCTTAGTTGAGACATTATGTGCAATCTCAGCACAGTAAGTCCTGGTATTGAACAAATTAAAAAAGTCCGGTACAATTCAAAAATACCCATCAGAACAAGTCAGATAAGGAAAATAAAAGACGGACCTGTTATGCATCATTAAAATTTCGAGCTCTTTGACATTGTGCACAACAAACTTCTTGAATCCATTGGGAAGATAGTGGCGTGTCTTCTTGTCTGAGCCGTAACCAATGTTTGGCATAAGGGTGCATCCTTTGAACTTTCTCCTTACACGGGAATCAATACCCTTCGGCCTACGCCAGTTTGGCTGCCACAAAGGCCACAAAATGCATAATTGTCTAAATTAAAAACTAAAAAAAAAAGATATCTGTAAACACTGCAAGCAATATCATTAAAGGCAACTGAAGGGAAGACTCACGCAACCAACAACAGTGACAATAGTACCCAAAAAGTAAACTGTTAACTACAACAACAGATGAATTTTCTAACACACGGACTCTTCAAAAAGCTAAATGAAGTGATACTCTTCATCGCAATACTACAGAGCACACATTAAAGAACAAATTTAAAGATTCTAAAAAGTTCAGCATAATATGTTAAGTTATGCTAAAATTAAAATGTCCACACAACTATAATAAGTTCCTAATTGCCATCTACAGGCCTCTAAAAAGTCTAACATTGCAAGGAGATAACTGGTATTGCAAAAATGAAGCAGTAAGAAGACAATAATAGTCATGAAACATGACATCATAATCATCACAATTAGATGCATATTTCAAACAAAACTGTAGCGTCCCTGATATGTCACTAGCACTTCAACAAATGCTAATAAATAACACGACTCAGAAAACTGAATTATATATATATATATATATATATATATTGCACTTCTTGGACATTAATGCATAGATAAATTGACAAGTACCTTCAAGGAGTCATATCGATCACTCTCGTGCCTCCTAAACTTCTTGACACGCTTCTTGATAATCTTCTTGTCAAGCAATGGAACTGCCATACTGTTCCTACAAGAAAATTTAACTTCATTAACACACAGCTCAAAGATAGAAGACTAGAAACATGACTGAGCAATGGAATATACAAATACGCTGTAGCAACAACAATATTAGCTTTATTTTAAACACGATGCTCATATTTTGAAGACAAGAAAGTTTGAATATAAGAAAAAAATTATATGACAAATACGGATTTCTCCGGAATCCCGAAATATCAATAAACGGTATGATAAGATAATTCATAGCAATAAAGCATATTTCTCGACTGAAAATAACTTCTGGGTTTTCACGGCGAGAATCACCTTATCAAACAACAAAGTATGCGGCATTGTAGGTAAGTTGTTGATTTCAAAGTAGGACATTGCACAAGCACAGACCAACGTAACAAAAAGCAGTACTTCGAGTCTTCGAGTTTGTAATTTATAACAAGTTATACTCCGGAACCGTGAAACTGAATTATTAAGCAAAAACAAAAATCCAATTCCAGACAAATCTAATTCTATTAATTCTCCTAGTTAGAAAAAGGAGTTGTGCTAATTCCATCAGTTTTTTCGTTTAAAAAGAAAAAGACTTCACCCAATATTTGAATTTCATAACATATGAAGGGAACAAACAAGATCAACAACGCAACTTGATGCTGTATAGAAATGATACAAAACACGAAAGCAAACGACACAGCGCAAACTCAACAAATTAACAACAAAAAATCGAGCATGGCATGAGAAATCGGAGCTACATCAATCACCTGGATACAACGCCGCAGAGGGACTCTTGTGGAGCTAAGACAAAATGAAGAGTAATTTAGGGTTCACGCGTCGCTTATATTGGGTTGGAAATTGGGTTAGGGTTTGGTTCTTAAAATGCGAGTTATTGGGTTGTCTTGATGTCTTCTCTTGCCAAAAGAAAGCCCATTTCGTGGAGAAATAAGGTCCATTTTGTTCGTATAATGCTGCTATTATTATTATTATTATTATTATTATTATTATTATTATTATTATTATTATTATTATTATTATTATTATTATTATTAAATAAGGTCCATTTTGTTCGTATAATGCTGCTGCTATTATTATTATTATTAT
Source organism: Nyctanthes arbor-tristis (assembly GCA_963692815.1). Classification (NCBI taxonomy): domain Eukaryota; kingdom Viridiplantae; phylum Streptophyta; class Magnoliopsida; order Lamiales; family Oleaceae; genus Nyctanthes; species Nyctanthes arbor-tristis. The sequence goes on along the minus strand of CAVNYN010206619.1, from coordinate 5,819 downwards.
TATTATTATTATTATTATTATTATTATTATTATTATTATTATATTTTTGGTGCAAAATAGTCTTTTCATGCTTAAATTCCTACTTTTCATAGTGTTTGATTAATATTTCCTCCACAAAAAATAATTTTCACATTCTGATTAGATGACCACATTGTGTCACACAATCTTAGAGCTTGTTTGATATTTATTTATTTGAGAAATTTATAATGAAGAGATATGTAAAATATGTATTGAAAATGTAAAATTGTGTTAAATATGTGGTTGTAATTGAATCATTGTCAAATCAAATATCAAATTAGTGGTATGTAAATTTATAAATTGAGAAACAAAATGGGATCAAACAAGCTCTTAGATATTTGTTGAGGAAGTGAGGAGAGAAAATACCAAAAATATAATTCCCACTGCCAAAAATATTTTTATTTATAAATGAAATGAAATGAAATAAAAATAAGTTGATCCGAATAACGAAAGTAGACCGTATTTATATAAAGCAGTTCTAGGGAGACATATAAAAGTGATATTAATAGATGACATTATTATATGGTACATATTCATTGAGTGATGATGACATCATTGTTTTTTTATTATCCAATGCAAGTGTGTCACATATATAATGTTACTTATTCATGTCCTATTTTTATGTCTCTCTAGAATTTTTCATTTATATATTTAAGAAATGTTAATTAGTGCTAAATACTCTAACTTTTAGGCAGGTTGCATGCTCTTTTTAAAAAAAAAAAAAAATAATAATAATAATAAAAAGAAAGGTAGGTTGCATGCTTTCATCCTGCCTTCCAAATTGGACATTTTAACAAGCAAGTGTCAAGTTGTAAGGCAATCTACCCTTTTTAAACACCCCCACCAGAAAACACACAAATATATATATATATCTATATATATATATATTACTATATTTCCGTCAAATTTTAGTTAAATTAAAAATTATAGTAGAGAAAGATTAGAGCATCTCTAATGTAAATGTGTAGTATTGTAGTGACGTGAAAGATAGATATAGACATATAGATGTATAGATTTCAATATTTTCTATCTCCTTTCTCTTTTTCTTACCATTTTCTCTCTTTATTTTCCATTTTTTTCTCCACAGTGGCTAGGTGTGGGAAGCGTCAATGACATTGTGAAGAAAATATAGAAAATAAAGAAAGAAAAATGTAAGAAAGAAAGAGAAAGAAGATAGAGAAAATTGAAATGTGTATATTTTATGTGTCTATGTCTCTCATCCACATCACCTAAGACTAGATATTTTGCCAAGTTTTGATTTAGTTATGTATAATGAAACCAAATGCGGTGAGAAAATTTCTTGATATACCCTTCTCTCACACTTTTTTATAGAGTTTTGATTTAACACTATATGTTATGGCACTATAATCATGTGGTGTACATCGAGACACACAATATGAGAAACCACAATCATGTGGTATGCATCGATACACACCACATGTTTGTATGACATAATATAATATTATACATATAATTTTATATCATTTTTACTTTTTTATATTTCATACGTATATTTTTATATCATTTTTACTTTTTTATAGCATCGCAATTATAGTAAGAACTCGTGAATATCCATCTTTTCCGCTCCATAATTGTATGGCAACACAGTGACACGAAGGCGACTTGCAAAATAAAATAACCCTCCTACTTTCTTTCTTTCTCGTTTTCCCCCTCATCTTTTTTGTCCGAAAATAGTAGTTATTAATTGTGGTGTCATTTGACTCATTTCTACTAGATTCCACAAGATTATTATCGCAAACAAGCAAAAAAATGCTATGTGGTGCAATTTTCCAACTTTTCTTGATGGACCTATTATTCTCTTGTCGACGTGCATATGGAACCACTTTTAAGTTAAAAGTGGTTCATTCCTTTAAATATCCTTGAAAGATTGCTCAATAATATATGAACACAAGATAAAAGCCATTATGTTTATTTCAATAGTTTTTATAATTAAGGGAGGATTGAAAATATTATTTTTATTCACTCAGTTCATACCAAAGTTTTGTGTAGTTATCGGCTTTATTTTGCTATATAGTGACGATTGAGTTAAAATTAACTTTGAATGAAATAAAATTGAAATTCATGATAAAAACTCACAGTTGACCAATATCAATATGTATTGACTATTGAGAATTATTATATGGAATGCAACAATACATACGGTTATATATATATATATATATATATGGAGGGAATGTCTCGACTCGAATATCCAAACTTGAGATAAATTTTTTTGATATAAAGAAAAATATATATATACATATATATATATAGAATAATGATGTTAAACGCCAATTCATATCTCTAAAACCTTTCCCTTGTTCATTTTTAAGTTTAGAATTCAAATATCATACCACACACAACATGATAATGACACTTTTTATCTAGGCACGAACATGGTATATAACAATTTATCTAAACCCGTGGTGCCCAATCTTTTTAAGGACCGCGGCAGAGTACATAAAGTATATTCCTATCTGGTACATATGGAATATTCAACAAAATAACCACAAACAAAAAATGTATTTTGCTCTATATAATTAAATAAATCTCATTCTTTTCATCGACTACAATAAATAAAAAAAAAATGTTGTGAGTTTCGTCATTTGCTCATCACCGTGACGTGCAAGATATGAAAACAAATTTCACATTGCATACGATGTGGACATGGCGAAATTAATTTCCATAACCAACTTGCCGTTGAAATGAGATTCGCTCAAAATGTTCCAAATTTCAAGTCTTCGTCCACTTCGTTATATTCATGATGTATTTTTTTCCTTTTTTCGGATGGATAGATATTTAATTCGAATGATAAGGACAAGGTTCAATTCAATGAATTAATTAAATGCATAAAAAATACAATTCAAATAGAATAATCGCAAAATATTTTGCGGGTTTTGACTGAAATTCTTCAAAGAGATTAATTGCAAATTATATACAAATAGAGTGAGTAGAACGGTTCAGCTATGAAAACAAGACCGGGTTTCTTATGGAGCTCGATTTCTAATCACAGACTGACACCTCACCTGACACACACCACATTGTAGTATCTCATTAGAAATCAGGCTACGTAAGAAACTCAGCCCTAATTCCTTAGAAATTTCCATGAGTAAAAAGAAGTAGTGGAGAATTTATGTTTTGGTCCCATAAATAGAACACTAAAAAAACCACCTGAATGTCATATCGAACTTTTTTATTACTCATTGCAACCGTAGAAAGACGCGTGTTCCACAGGTTGAGACTGTCTAACAACTGTCCTTGCAAAGACGGGCATTTATTCCCAAGATTAGTGAAAGATGAATGCATAATGCATTAAAGTCTAGTGAGAATCCTATAAACAAAGATTATGAAAAGGAATGCCACCAAAAAGTGGTAGAGCATAATGAATGAAAGTGAAAGGAGTGAAAAAGCAAAACAAAATATGAGGGCCCAACTCTCAAATCAAACACTCTTTGAAGTTTGAAAATAGCTTCCCGGACCGCAACTAGTATCATTTTTCTTTTTCTTTCTTCAAATTTTGGTTTGAAAATAGATTGATAGATGAAAAGATATTTTGTAAACGAAATCCTAATTCCTATAAGCAAACCGCAAACTGAATTCTACATGCAAAGAAAAGTAGTTATGCAGTCAAATATCACACGAATTTGAGCTGAGATATTTCCTCTCAAAAAAAGGAAAGAAAAAACTACAATCAAAATAAATTTCGTTTGAACTTAATAAATTCTAATATCATATTACAAGAACTTGGTATCCTTATTAACGTGCCTAAAAAGTTGAATACCGATGTGGAATTTATCCTTAAAACTAAATAACTGCATTCAAGGTTTGTCCATGTTACTCTGCCGTTTTTAAAATAGAGATAGAAAGAGAGACACGAAATGAACAATATGAAGCCGCCCATAAGGATTGGGAATTCACAAAATAAGAGTATGCAAATGCATTAAAGCAACCATGAATTGGCAAAGAGATACAAGGTTGTTACATTTGTTGGGCAAACATCCTTTCTACCATGGAAGTTGTACACAGAGACGATGCATGAAACGCAACAAACTAGAAATTCACAGGATCCAAATGATAATTGATACCTTTAGTAAAGAAGGAAGAACAGAGAAATAAATAGATAATAGATTCCAATCTAAACGTGTTATATATGCCAAACTGATTAAAGAGACTAATATACAGCAGGTGAAACGTAAATAAGCGACAATCCCACAATCTTTCAACAAACAGAAGTGCTACCGCTGTGAAGTTTAAAAAAGAAAAAAAAAAAAAAAAACAAGTGATCATGGAGCAAGAGGTTCTTGCCTGCCATGTCCGTTATTGAATCCGTCATCGGGTTTGGTCGACTTCCCTGACTTCCGCCTTAGAACGATTATCCAAGTAATTGCTTCCAACAACAAAGCAATGCCTCCCAAAATCGCGATGAGAATAATGTATGCATCCCTCCACTTTGGTTCAGGATTCAATATATCAAAACCTTTGAACACATTAAGGATGCCCAGGACGAGGATTGTATAGCCAACTCCGTGATGGTAGATGTTCCAGTAAAACCGATATTTGTGGTCCTTTTGGGGCCTCAAGAACAATGCAAATATCTACATGATAAGCCAAACAAAAAAATTATACATATCAACAAAAATTTTGTCCAACTTATGGCATCCACAAGGCCAGATCTCTTCTCTCCATTTGTTATCCAATTTCTTCATCTGATGTTTAAGGTTGAGTATACATATAAAATCATAAAGACCTGAGGAAGACTAGGTCACAACAAAGTAATTCCAAAAAGAAAATAATTTAGGGGAACTTGCCTGCAAAGTAGCAAGGGAGAAGAGTGCAATCCCAATATTGCGATGGCCAGTATATCGGACGCTCTTTGATTCACTTCCGAGCTTAAGGCCAGTCCCCCAACCGGAAACACCAATGGCGTAAGCCGAGACCTGGCAGAAGATATGAAGATAAAACCATGCTGGATCGGCCGATGGAAATGCCCTCACGTACCTCGCGATAATGATCCCAATTGGAAACATAATCCCCCAGCTCACAACATTCAATATCCCATGAATCTGAATCAAATATCATCACAATCCATGATCCCAAATTAACAACGTAGGACTAATGGAAATTGAACTAAAGCCAGCAGGTAGACAGAAGCAGAAACTAGCAAATACATGAAGGGAAATGAATCTGTTTTTTCTAATGATTCCTCCGGTCAGTCACTACCCAACGATAATTTTTCAAAGCTTTGAAGTTCATTGTAATTGGACAAAAAGGAAAACAAAACTTTAGCTTGCAACTAGTGCATACATAAAGGGAAGTGGCATCCAAAACAAAATCAGATAAAGTTTAAAATTGCTCAGGATTTGAATATTTTTCTAATATTTGCAGCATAATTCATAAACAAATTCAGATGAACAGGAAATAATACTCACATTCCTTTTCTTGTTCCGGGAATCCCCACCCTCAGAGGTGGTGCTCTGTCCTCTCAACAAATCCAGGCTCCCTTTGGAGTTCAAATTCGCCGGCTGAAATTCATGCTTATCGGGAACTCCCGCCGTAACTGAGGGGCCGACCTGCCACACATGGTTAAAAGTACTCTTCCCCTTCTCCGGCAAAACAATAGTCGCAAAAATCCGCATCACCCCGCCGGAAAACTCCGCGGACGAGTCTTTTACCTGATACCAAACCTTGGACTCCGTTATAGGCCCGTATGAAGTGATATTATACGTCTTAACAGTCATTGCGCCCTTGGAGTCCTTGAACGCGACAAGGGCCTGAGACCCGGCCATGCCCGTGGAAGTCGG
>CAVNYN010206615.1:0-10365 GCA_963692815.1 Nyctanthes arbor-tristis | reverse complement strand
TTTTTAGAAATTTATTAGTTTAGAGACGTGTCATGCTTGAGTTTTCGAATCATAAAAATTATTATGTGTTTTTTTAAATAGAAATCTTAATTAATTTCGTATTTGATTTTATAAGTGACAGATCCCTAATTCAAAATATTTGGTTAAAGAAACTACTGTGAATTGAATATCAGATATGTGTTAATAAAGGAAAAAGTGAATATTATGTGAAAAATTAGTATAACAATATCAAGAAAAAAAGATAAAAATAAAAATACAAAAAAAGAATTAAATGATATCACCAAAAAATCTTATTGAGCTAGAAACCTTAGAGCCAAAAACCTTAGAGAGTTAGAAAAAGAGCGGGGAAAAATCACCCTTCTCTTATTATATATATATAGATTATACAATTAGAATCAATTAGAATAGAAGTGAACATTAGGTGGAAAAAACAACAGTAACAGTCCCAACAAAAGAAAAAAAACATGTCAACGAGTGTTAACAATAAAAAAAAAACACAAGAACACAATACTAACAAAAAAATCGAATTCATGTTGAACAAATGAAAAAGAAAATGACAGTAACAATATAAAAAAGTATTATGTTAACATGAAATTAGATCATGAAATAGTGTGAGTATTAAACTCCAAAAACTCGCCCAGTATAATGTTATAGGATATTAAAGGGGGAAAAAAGCAAAATCTAAAATGAAATGTTTAAAAAAAAAAGGAAAAAAAAAAAGAAAAGAACAGAAAGAAAAAGCAGAATCTAAAATGAAATGCCTCAATGTTTAGCAAGAAGCCTCCCGCTACGCAAGTGCATGGATATGGAGTTTAGCTAATAATTATTGGAAGAAGCCCTTCACTTAGCAGCAGTACGCATAAATTTGCTCAACAACTGACACAAAAAGCCGCCCTCTCCACCCGTCTCACAGAAAACTTGAAACACCTAGTATTTAGATCTCCAACGAATCACAAATTGGATCTAACGGTGACTACTGCTGCTCGCAATAGCGGCAGCAACCCTGATCTGAGTCCCCATTGAACAACAGGTGGCGGGCGGTGGTCGGGAAATAAAATAAAAATCTAAAATGAAATGTTAACGAGAAAATAAAATGAGGGAAAAATGTTTCAAAAAATTAAAAAAAAGGAAGGCAGGCTAATGGGTGCCGCGGGAAACTGTTTCGGTTGTGCCCAGCACCTGTGCCGGCTGTTGCTATCAGCAGCTGCGGGTGCTGCTACTGGTGGAGGCGACGGTAGGTGGCGGCTAGTGGAAGTGGCAGTGGGTGGATGAGGCAACGATGGGTGGATGGTTTTGAAATGAATGATGGAAGTGGTAAATAATTAGGGTTTTTGTGTTGGGAGGGCATTATATAATGTATATTAATAAATTAAAAAATATTTAAATTAATAATAATAAATAATACAATTTTTTGTTTAAATATAATAATAAAAAGAAAAAAATAAAATAATAAAGGTATTTTTACAATTAAAAATGGTAAATCTATAATTAGTTTTAGTTTTAAAGGTATAATACAAGACACAATTAAAAAATGGTTCTATTATCTAATTTTCTCTTGATTTTATATATCATTTCTCATATATGTGTAAATTGAAAAACAAAATCAAAATTTAGAGGTCAATTTTTGATCTCCGGTAATTTTTGAAAGAGAAATAAACTAGCACATTATCCACATGGTTCAAAAATATACAGTAACTACACAAAACATCCTTTTCCTAACGGATCATCTCATGTCCATGGTAATTGCATGGGTTTTTGTCACGTAAACTTAAATAAAATACTGATGATAAAACTAATTAGACTACTTAGAAAACATCTAAACAAGTCATACAACAACTAAAATTAAACTTCAAAAGGACTAGTTAGGACTAAAAAAGAACACGCACAATACATAACTAAATTTTTAACTGGCAGCTTGTTCTAATTAACAAAAAGCAAGATATAATAGAAACAATGTATTGATTGTTGGGGAATGAAAATCATCTTGCTATACGCCTATATCATGTTTCTTTGATTGGGGGCCCCGGGGGGGGGGAGACAAGATATAAAATTGCTGCCAAAAAAAAAAAAAAAAAAAAAAGAATACTAGGGGTAGTTCCACAACTTTTTTGAAAAGTTGGGGACTAACAGCTCAAATACAAGGAGTCCATTAGTGTGTTTCCATATTCTACGTGGAGAAGGAATCCTTTCTAATTACACTTTTGCTTGGCAAAGAACTGAATATATTAAATCCTAAATACCCTCGAATTGACTTTCTAAAATCTATATACACACATTCTCAGGCGGATTAATTCATTAATTTTTTTCTCTCAGAAATCGTTTTTTTTTTTCGCATAATTAATCTAAACCTCTGTCTCTCTCTCTCTTTACCGCATGCATTAAGCCTTTTTTTCTGTAAAATCATGACGACTACTGATTGGCGTGCAACAATAAAATGTGAAAAACGACGCTCGACGACAGAACCAATGATGCATAACGACGACGACCCTTTATCGGCGTTGACTATTCCTCTAGAGTTCTACCTTGAAACAGCAGATGTTATAATGATGAATGGTGGTGATCACGAATGGTTAAATCGAGAAGTATCAATATTGAGCTCTGTTCGTGTCGATTTTCGGGCGGCCCACGATGAGCTGAAACAAGTTGTTCTAGCAGAGATAGAAAGTTATGGAACCCCAACGCTTCAACAAAAAGTTATTGACAATCTAATCTACCTAGGACGGGTCATAGGTAGCACGGGCCAAGAATTAAAGTTAATTGTTACTATGGTGAAATTTGTCACGCATAATGCAGATGAAATTAATTTGTGGGAGTTTGGGTTTAGCGATGGTCCGAAAATGGTGCCCGCGAGTGTGGATGCGATTTTATCACTTCCGGAAAAGATGATGGAGTATGAGAATCATGACAAGGTTGAGACTTGTATGATATGTTTAGAAGATATTCGAGAAAGATACGTGGTGTCGACCATGCCGTGTTCTCACATTTTTCATTGCTGTTGCATTTCGAAATGGCTAAGGAATAGTCACTATTGTCCTTTATGTCGCTTCGAGATGCCTATTGCACAATGAAAAATCATAATTTTTGTTGGTATTCTTGAGAGGCAATGTATATACATAGCTGTCTTAAGAGTCTTTTGATTGTCTAATTAGTGATGCACATAATAACAATAATCAGCAAGTGTGAATATATTGCAATGTTAAGTGGAGCTCTAAATTCTATATAAGTGGTATCGGAACTCCAAAAACTCTAGTCCATGTATTGCACAAGAACAAAGAATTTTGAACAATGAAGAATGCATAATTTTTTGCTGCAAGCTTTATTCAGTAGAACCTGTCTCCCTCTATCATTTTATTTCAAAGATGCCTCTTTTTTCTTCATCTCAGTTCTATTTTCATATCTAATGTATTTGGGCTCGACAAGATGATCTTTGCTACTCTGTCCACCCAGTTAAGGGTGCCTGACAGACATCTTGAAAATTGGAGTTATGGCTTATGTGAGCGCCAGGGGTTGAGTGCTCAGGTAGACGAGAAGGAACACAAAGATAAATAGATCTGCACCTGTATGTATTAACTTTCTTGATAAGTTTTGTGTCTTGATATCAAGATATAACAGAAATAAAGTAACAGGGTCATAAACTAAAAGAAACTGGAACTGATCAATTAGTAAACAATATTTTTACAGAGATGAAAGCCTCTCGGGGAGCAATGGATGAGTTCAAATTAAAAAATTGAGGATAATATAAGATGCGAACCATTATATTCCGTTAAATCTAAGGGTTTTTAAATATAGGCGGCTTTCTCTGATCAATCTACATGCTTTTCACTAGATTGTTAACATTAGAATTGTGCTTCGTTACCTGCACTAGTGAAGGAAATATGTGCTTCTAGAAAGAAATTAATAAAAACAGAAAAAGAAAAGGGGTGGGGAAGGGGGGAGGGGGAGGGGAGTAGGAGAGATGAAGAAATAAATCAAATGAAAACAAAACTGAGACAATTATATATTCACACAGTTGTCTAGTTCAAGTCATTTTTAAGTCCTTCCAAACTGCAAGTGGTTGAGCAATTTCTCTGCACTTTCTTGAGATCTTAATTTCTTAAATTTTCTTTCTCACTGGCAAAGAAGACTTGGACTTGGAGACAACTTCGTCGAAAAGGGCAGCATTTCCTTTCAATTTCCTTCACTCTCTTGTCTGTTTTAAATGATACTTTGGTATCCATTCATCAAGTTGTATACAGCATTAGAGAGAGAGAGAGAGAGAGAGAGAGAGAGAGAGAGAGAGAGAGAGAGAGAGAGAGAGGGGAGTTTTGAGAACTTGCTCGTGTCCCCAGCCTCAGCTCAATTTCATTAGATTTCAGTTACAGGTCAAGTTTCAGTTCTCCTCTGCACATGGATGCACCTGCAAACTCTTCTGCCCCTGAAGGTATGCAAATCTCATGCCTTTGTTATAGTCATAGAAACTTGGATTAAAGATTGGAATATTATTGTGCTGGAAAAGTTAAAATTCTTCTGTGGTAAAATTGAAATCATTGTCCAAGTCAAGTAGTCAAGCTGCAATGAAACTCAAAACGCCTACACCTATCTACAATTTAAGATTGTTATTGAGTCTCACTTCAATTTCTCAGGATCTGATTCAGTGGTATTTATTCATCAAATTGTATATGGCAATGAGCAGAAACTACATTAGTACTGGGAAAGGTTAGTTGGTCAGAGAAACATCAAAGAGAGAGGCGTTTCGGGAACTTGCTCGTGCTCCCAGCCTCAGCTCTGTTTCATTAGATATATCAGTTCAAGTTTTGATGAGCGTGTGCTGGCACCTCAAGGTATGGATGTCTTTCGAGTTAATTACATGGATAATAACTGGACTTATTACTTTTCCTTTGGTTACTAGATTGTCACTGAATTTCAAAATGTTTTCCGTTACTCTTTCATTTTTTCAAAAACGTTTCCCGTCCATCGTTACTTGATATGAGACTAACAGCCATGCCCAGCTGTGACGTGTCAAACGGAAGATACGTGTGGCATCCTTTTTCCGTTTATTATTTCCATATGTGAAATGCTTTGCCAGACATTCCCTTAAATTCCTTTTCTCATACAGGACTAGAAAATCTGAGACCAAAGTCCAATTCAACTTCATAATCCTTCCTTTCAAATTAGTTGCCAAACCCTACAATGATCTTGGACTTCAAAATCTGAGACCAATTTAAGTAACATAGTTTTGTAAGTATGTAATGATATCCTTCATCAGGAATAGTTACTGATCCTGACTTCCCGATAAATCGAAGAACCTTGCAGAATGCAGAGTCTTTAGACTGCCACTGACTAGATCAGACAAGTGTTACATTTTCACTCTTTAGTTTCGTCCAGTCCTATGTACCTCAATCAATGTAATGAACATGCCTTCTCTGTCGAGACCTCAGAGTGTGTCCTGGTGTTCTGTTACAATTTTGCTCCAAGGGAATTAGAATATTTTCATACAATTGATAAAATGAAATGTTAACGTTGAAGATACTTACTAGAACGGGATGAAATTCTAAATATCTCTAGAAATAGTAACAAACCAAAATAGACCAAATCTTCAACCGTTCCCTCAGAGTGCAGTACTCTTTAAAAGACCTATATATTTGCATAGTCAACTGCGATCAAGTCATTTAAACAAAGTTGTCTGTTTACATGATACTGTGATATTGATTTATCAGATCATATATAGTGATAAGTAGAAACTACGATAACTGGGAGAGGTTGGTCAGAGCCACGTTAAAAAGAGAGGAGTTCCGGAAACTTGCGCGTGCCCCCAGCCTCAGCACTGATTCAGATTTCAGTGACAGCTCAAGTTTCAGTTCTCCCCTTCATAATGATGTGCCTGAAGGTATGCATCTATCTTGTGGTTATTTTTCCCCCCTTTAAAGCCAAGATTTGAGAATCCTGAGCAAACCTGAATGCAGACAAGGCATGGAAAATTCTGGAACATGTCGTCCACCAGATTTACAACGGCAACAGTATTGAAAAGTTTGAAGAAATCTACAGGTTGTTAATCATTTTATATTATGTTTTTACTTTTTTTTTTTTTTTCAATTTTATTTTTCCATTTATTATTTTTGATCTCTGATGCAGGCCTGGTGAGAATATGGAGTCACATAAATTTGGGGAGGAACTTTATTCTAGACTTGTGCCAACATTGACATTTCACCTCAAGGAGATGTCTATATGTATAGAAGCTGCCCCGGGTGGGTCATTTCTGGATGAGCTGAATACAAAATGGACTTATCATAATCAAGCTATGGAGGCAATCTGCGACATGCTAATGTTCACGGACAGGACTTTTACTCAGAGCACACGTAAAACCCTTTTTCATGAGCTTAGTTTAAATCTTTGGCGGGACAATATAATTCAATCCACTAAAATCCAGACTATGCTTCGAAGAACACTTCTTGAACTGATACTTAGGGACCGAACAGGTGAGGCTATCAATAGAGGACTAATGAAAAGTACTATTGAGATGCTAGTCAGTTTAGGACCTTCAGTATACAAAGAAGAGTTCGAGAAACCTTTTCTTGAAGCCTCGACTGATTTTTATAGGGCAGAGTCTCAGAAACTGTTTGAGTGCAAAAATTGTGGGGACTATTTGAAGAAAGCTGAAAGGCATCTGAACGAAGAAACGGAGAAGTTTTCACACTACTTGGACGCAAGAAGCAAAGGCAAGATAACTGATGTTGTGGAGAAAGAAATGATTGGCAATTACAGGCTTAGACTGCTTAACATGGAGAACTCAGGTTTGGTAAATATGCTTCTTGATGATAAATATGAAGATTTAGGAAGACTTTACGGCTTATTTGCCCGGGTTCCTAATGGCCTCTCTTCAATCCGAGATGTAATGACATCTCATATTCAAAATACCAGTAAACAACATATTACTGATCCTGAGAAATTGAAGAATCCCGTGGAATTAGTCGATTCACTACTTGAAGAAAGGGAGAAGTATGATAAGATCATAACCTCTGCATTCAACAGTGATGAGACCTTCCAGAATGCGTTCAACTCTTCTTTTGAGCATTTCATTAATTTGAACCCGAATTTGACTGAGTAAATGGCATTGTTTATTGATGATAAACTGTGCAAAGGATTTGGAGAGAAAGAAGAAGATCTTGAGACATTTCTTGACAAGGTGACAATGTTGTTTCGCCATGTGCGGGAGAAAGATGTGTTTGTTAATTACTATAATCAACATTTGGCAAAGAGACTCTTGTCAGGAAAAACAGTCTTTGATAATGCTGAAATAAGTATGATTTTTAAACTGAAGACTGAATTGCTTGTCACTTCTCTCAGGAAGCGCATAATGGAGCCTCTGGTGCGGAGTTAGGAAACAACAATGGATGGCTTTTTTAGATTTCCAAGCCTGAGAAAAACAAAGTCAAGAAATACTATTAAGATGCTTTAGGATTTAGGACCAGCAGTGTACGGAGAACACTTTGAGAGACCTTTTCTTGAAGTCTTGGCTGATTTTTACCAGGCAGAATCGCAGAAAGTTACAGCCAGCTGTGATTATGCGCAGAACCTCAAGAAAGTAAAAAGATGACTGAAAGGTGTGTTTGAGAAATACTATGAACAACATCTGGCAAAGCGACTTGTTTTAATTTTTGCTGAGATAAGTGTGTTTGTTAAACTGCAGGATGTATGTGGGTTTCAGTTTTCTTTGAAATTAGAGGCAATGTTTTACAGACACTGAGACATATATATGCTATAATAAGCCTATAATAATAACTTGAGAAACATGATCAAGTAGCTAGAAGAAGTACCATCTGACGCCTTCCATCTTGATGCTAGCATCTATATGTGTCCTAGAGTGGGGATATTTTTCGCCAGAAAAAAAGTATCAATCATCTTCTTGATGATAGTTTAAGAGAAAATCAGGTGATAAGCTAAAGAGAAAATAATGCTATATATTTGTAAGCTCTTTTGATATAGTTTAACTTTTTAAAAATACTTGGTTCTTTTTTAATTTTTTTATTTGTTTCATATATTATTTGATTAATGTAACAATGTATGCTATGGACGTTACAAGGTTTGTTATGCGTGTAACAAGATATGTTATGTATATAACACTCTGTGTTAATTTTGTAACAGGGTTTGTTGTGGGCGTAGATAGGCTAATAATTTATGTTACGTGAATTAAAAAGTGTAACATACCTTATTTCTCAATATTTTTGTTAAATTTTAAATGTTATTATGTAATAAAGAGTGTTACTTGTGTAGTGAAAAAGTTTATGTTCTATGTGAGGTTTTGCAGCAATGTATGTTACATGCGTAACAAAACTTGTTACTTATATAACAAACTATGTAATGTATGTAACGTTTTATTTTACACGAAGTACATTGTGTAAAATATCGTGTTACATGAATTTAAAATAGTGTAACATCCTTTATCACACGAATTAAAACATCTAACAATTTCTAATATATGAATTTTAAAAAGAAAAAAATAAAAGAAAAAATGAAAAAAGAAAAGAAACAAGAGAAAAGAAAGAAAAAACGGGAAACAAGAAAAGAAAAAAATTAAAAAAGGGAAAAAAACTTAAAAGGCAAAAAAAAAAAAAAAGGAAAAAAATCAGAATCCTACAGGCCGGTCGTCGGTGGCATTGTTGGTGACGGCAACGGGAGGGATGGGGTTGTGGGAGTGGGGTTTTTTTTATCTGGAAAAAAAAGGAAAAAAAGAATAACATTCATTGTTATTTTTCAAATTAAAAAAAAAAGGTTATGAAGTATGGAAATTGCTTAGAAAATTAAGAAAAAGGTGAAACTTCCCAAAATAATTTTAAGTCCGCCACTTAATTTTCCCTTTTATATAATTTCATTATAGAACTTAGTCTAAACATATAATAACATATAATTTACTTTTCCATCTCCCATGTGAAGAAGAAACCTGCCGGAAAAACGGATTTCCTAATTCTCCACTGCCATGGGTTCATCTCCCTCTCCTATATATTCTTTCTGCTTTATATATTTATTATTATACCTCATTCTCTAAACACTTCATAGTCCTCCCATCATTACTCGTTTTTCCACACAAAAACTCCGTTCTTTTTCAAAAATAATAACGTCTTAGTTCTACATACCTTTTAATCTTTTCTCACGAAATCTCGATCGAGTTATGGAGTACCAGAACATGTATTCCATCGTCTTTGGTGCTCGGCCTTCAGGATTACGAGACAGTTGTACATCAAGACTGAATGTTTTCCTAGAGTTGAAGGCTGAAACTATAATAGACCCGGTATATTATGGAGTTGATGGAAAACCTCATCTTCTTGATCATGAATGTGAGTTAAATCTTCCGGCACCATCAAGATTTGTTTGCGTCGATTTTGCCGAGCCCTATCATGATCTGAAGCGACTTCTTCTGGAGCAGCTACTGCCAAAATTTGACTTAGAATCGGAAACAGATAAAAGTTTTAAGGTAGAAACGGTGGATAAGTTGATTTACTATGCTAGCAATTTAGCTTACAGGACCAGTGAAATACCATCGGTACGTGTCTATATAAAGAAGTATCTATATTGCGATATGGATGGGCGATCTTTGGAGAAAGGGAAAGTCAGGGGTGACGGCGAAGAAAGAGGCAAGCGACGTGAATGATGCTGGCCGGAGAGGTTGCGATTTGTGACAAACGGCCCATTATTAACTAGTTTTGTTAGTATCTTAAGAATCGTTTAGGATCTTTGATATCGAAGATTCAAGGATTAGTTTTCTATTTTTCTGATCATTCTTTTGTTCACCGCTTTCTCCAGAACGACGCCTGAAACGAATTAAGTGTTTTTCTGACCATTCTTCTGTTCACTAGTTTTTTTTTTTTTTTAAACGAATTAAGTGTTTTTGGTATCAACAAACTAACATATGATTAATTTCTAATAAATTTGGGTCGACTAGGTTAAACTTTCCACTGCATTCTCATATATAGTTAGAGGTAACTAATGGTTTCTTGAACATGAAGGTTGTTTTTCATAGTTTTCCTTATTCCATTCATTAGGATTTTGAATTTTTTCCCCTGATTTTGTTTACTTTCCTCATATACTGGGCAAATGTACAATACTACCACCTCTCATAAAAATAGTCCAATTCTAATTTTCGCAAATATTAAGGAAGGTGTAATTAACCGCACACATTCTAATGGACACCATGTTGGACAATGTGACAACTCCTCATTGGGTGTATTGGGCCCATTTCCCCCAATGTGTTCAATGGAGGTTGTCACATTGGACATGATATCCAATGGACTCTATAGAAGGACTATAATTAACAGTGTTGGAAAGGTAAATTATAATATCATTTCTTAATATACCATTTCATTTATTAAATATTCTACTTTAAACAATGTA
>CAVNYN010206610.1:0-19887 GCA_963692815.1 Nyctanthes arbor-tristis | reverse complement strand
AAACAAAAAAAAAAAAAAAAAAAAAAAACAAAAAAACCATGGAACCCCAACTGATCCCAGCTGCGCAGACACATCGCTCCCCCGAATCACACCCCTTATCTGCGGTCAAACAGCCACCGCTACCCCTTCTACCTGAGCCTCAACCTCCACGACTCCCTCTAGGTCCTCTAAGTCGACTGAAATTCCGAACCCAAAGGTCGCCCATGCCACCTACCGCGGACCCAACTCTCGGTCGACCTTCCCAAATCGCTCATTGAGCCTAACCGCAGCCCCTGCCAGCCCT
Organism: Nyctanthes arbor-tristis; assembly: GCA_963692815.1. NCBI lineage: Eukaryota > Viridiplantae > Streptophyta > Magnoliopsida > Lamiales > Oleaceae > Nyctanthes > Nyctanthes arbor-tristis. The sequence goes on along the minus strand of CAVNYN010206610.1, from coordinate 19,604 downwards.
ACACCTGCAACCCAAAAATCACGAGGCACAACTCCTTGGTCAACAGGAACCCCAGTCGCGTCCCTCACCCTCTCGCTGGAATCCCTTTCGCCAGCGTGTCGGTCGCACACCTTTTGGTCGAAAAACCCACTCCCATTTTCATCTACTTGTTTCGGCCGATTTGGGAGATGAGTGGGATTTGGGAATTTTTATAAAATTTCTAATTTCACCTGAGTGCCTGAGTTAGGTTTGGAGTCATTTCGGTCCTTGAGATTTCATTGACTCTTAAGCAGCTCAAAACTATCTCTTAGGGTATTTTCTAGCCCGAAACAATTGTGGTGTCGATTTTAGTCCCCGGGTTCTGGGTATATTTTGAGTCAGTCCCAGGGGTTTTGGTCTTGTCAGTCTTAGTTTCCAACCTCTGATTATGTTTAAATCAGTCCCTCAAGTTTTTAGATTTGTTTATTGAGCCTTAAACGTTTCTAGATTTATTGAATTGGGTTTCCAACTTTCTATTTTCACGAACTCAGCCTTGGAGTTTGTCATCCACCTTTTTAGTCCCAGCCCTAAACTATTCTAGTATTTCAATTTAGTCCCTAAAGTTTATTTCACTTTTTATAAAGTATTATTTCTTTCGTACTAAAATAGTTTATTTTATTTTTACTAGACGAGACGTGAAGATTCATAAGCGAGTAAAATTTTTACAAAGGTTGCCCAGCTGACAAGTTTAAGGTATTCTCATTTTTCTAGAAAAAAATTATTTTCAAAAGTATGGGCAAAATTAGTTGATCTGTGCTATCAATATGCATGTGAATATGTGATCTATATGTTTATTATATGCATGAGCTTATTTGCTTTATGCCTAAGACGAGACGAGACTAGATGAGAATATTTATGAGATGCATGCAATACTTGATTATTATGCGCTATTATTTACTTGCTTTATAGCATGAGATGAGAGTCGGAAACCTGCATTTACCATACGATGCTTGTTTTCGAATAAAGAATCATTTTTGAGATATTCATGTAATTGCATGTTTATATGTATCTCGTGGTATAAGTTAATTAATTTGCACTGAGACTACTGAGCATTTCTATGAAATACTCATCCTTTCAAAGTACAACATTGTGCAGGTTCAGAATCAGAGGAGAGGCACTGAGCGTGGTGGCACCAAACTTAGAATTTATTATGGAATGAATTAAATATTTTTACTTGTTCGTGAATATTTTTGAATTCCTTATTCTTTGACATTAATAAGTTCTTTTTCCCGGGATATTATTTTAAAAGTTTATTTTTCCGCATATTTCTACCCGCTGTTAAATATGGAATGAATTAAATATTGTTAACATCCCGGGTGCTGAGAATCCGGGGCGTTACAGCTTGGTATCAGAGAAAAGGTCTATGTTTCTGTAGACTCGTAAAATTGCCTCAAAAAAAAAAAAGAAATTTGCTAAAATAAAGTCAAGAATTTCTATAGGTTGCCACTGCCACTGCTTCCTCTGCTGACTCTGAAGGTAAAAGAAAGATTTATTTGTTTGATATTTATTTACGATGTTATGTCGAATATATATTATTTATGAGACTTTGTAAGACAGATATTTAAGAAAGAAGACTTGTATTCAACTTTACGAAAGTAGCGAGTTTGGGCGTTGTATGCAATTATTTTAAGAAAAGATTTTATGATTTCTTAGTCCTCAAAATTAGCTTAAAATTGACAGAATAGTAGTACTTAGCTGGACTTTGCATAAATGGTACTTTTAGATATAGCACCTACGATGAGAAGTAGGACGAAAGAATTCAGGGTAAGAACTGATACAATCTTCTATAGGTACCTGTCATATAGGTTTGTGCCTGGAGTCACTGTATCAGAGCATTTACTTGGGTATAACATGGCACGCCATGAAGCCATTGCCAGTGGGTTCAGGACAAATGATGCAGATTCTATTGGTCACTTGATATCGACCTTCTCAGAGAATCGGCGCCCCCAGATCTCCCAGTTGCTTGGGGAGTTGAGAAGGTGTCATGGGATGGATGTTGATTACCAGACCTTTTATGACGAGCTGGTGAAGCGAGGGGAGGTACCTGTGCCAATGCCTGTCCCCGAACCAGTGCCGAAAGTTGTGGATGAGGAGTTGATAGCACTAGATGAGAACCACGAGGTATCTGATGTGGAGTCTGGAGTGTACGGACCTTATGAGTATACCCCAAGTACACCACCGGGCGGAAGCACCCCTACTTATACGCCCAGTACACCACCAGCGGGCAATGGGGGAACGAATGGCTGGATGAGTAGAGCAGCAGACAAATTGATGGGAACTATAGTTTATGATAGTATTTATTTTAGTTTACAGTTTTATTCATTCAATTAAGATATTTTGTACTCTTCGTTTAAAGGATATTCAGCATTAATGAAATAAAGTTTCCATCTTATTTTATTGATGATGAATGGTTTTGCTGGCTATGTACAAATGCTTGTGTTATAATTGGATAACAATGGGAATAAACTTGATTTGAATTTCTGTGTAAAGGAAATGGCACAAGGAAAATGCACAAGCCAACCTAATGAGGGATTTACTCCAAGCAGTGCAAGACCTCAGACAAGGCACTCCTACAGCTCAAGCTGCCCCACCCCAATCTATTGTGGAGCAGTTCTGTAGATACAGGCCACCTAGGTTTGATGGTGGCAATGATCCATTAGCCGCAGAAGAGTGGGTAAGGTCTATTGAGAAGATCTTCCGCCACATCTCATGCTGTGTAGAATTCATGCTTGAAGAGCGTACTGGCTATTGGTGGGAGTCTGTGTGTAGGACTAGGACGCAGGAGGAGCAAAATAACTTCACTTGGGAACAGTTCAAGACAGAAATAACAGATAAATACTTCCTACAGGCTCTTTGAGATCATAAGGAGTCGGAGTTCCTGAATCTAAAACAGGGTGACTTGGATGTTACTGAGTATGAGAGGAAGTTTGAGGAGATGTCTAGGAATGCCCCACATTTAGTGAGCATTGAAGCCATGAAAGCTTGGAGGTTCAAAAGAGGATTGCGTCCGGATATTGGCCAGATTGTTTGCTCTCACTCATTGCCCATTTATGGGCAGGTGGTGAGGATGGCCTAGAAAATAGCATATACTGGGGTACATTATGATGGTCCAGGGAGTAAGAGCAGTCAGCAGAATCGAGGAAAGAGGAAATGACAAAGGCCATATCAGGGGCAAAACAGAAACCAGACATCCAACAAGAAGCCAAATACAAGGTCGACTGGTGGACAGAGATCTAACTCAACTCCACCATGCCCTAACTGTAAGAAGCTGCATGAGGGAGAGTGCTTATGGGGCAAAGGAGTATGTTACAGGTGCAGTCAGCTGGGCCATTTTTCATCTGATTACCCGAACACTCCTGCCCGAACACTCCTGCTCATGTGTTTGCCATGACGCACGAGGATGCCATCAATGATGCTGACGTGATAGCAGGTATACTAATTAATCATGGTATTCCTGTACATGTCTTGATTTAAATGTTGTGATGAGCAGTTCTTTAATAGTAATGATATATGTTTACAGGTATACTATCTGTTTCTAGTATTCCTGTATATGTGCTGATAGACTAAGGTGCCACGCATCTACCTCATGCCTAGCTAGACTGAAATTGGTAGGAGAGAGAACGGGTAGTTCACTTGAGGTTAGCCTCCCTTCAGGGGGGAACTATTAAGATGAATGAGATAGCTAGGATAGTACCGATTGATTTTGACAGACTAATACTGAAGGTAGATCTGAACATAATCGAGATGAAGGACTTTGACATTATATTGCGTATGGATTGGTTAAGCTATAACCGTGCCACCATCATGTGCCATGAGAAAGAAGTGGTGTTTCAGAAAAATGGGGAAGAGGCATTTAGATTCTATGGATCAAAGGTCAGAGCCCTTCCTTGCCTTATTTCAGCCTTGCAGGCAGAGAGGCTGTTGGCAAAAGACAGTTGCTAGGGATATTTGGTTAGCATTTAGGGCAAGCTGACGACTAAAATCACGTTGGACTGTGTACCAGTGGTTTGTGAGTATGCAGATGTTTCCCAGTGGAATTTCCCTGGGGTTCCACCAGATAGGCAGGTAGAATTCTCCATAGATTGGTACCCAGTGCAGCACCAGTGTTTAAAGCTCTGTTTCGTATGGCACCTAAAGAGTTACAGGAATTGAAAGTTTAATTGGAAGAGCTATTGGAGAAGGGTTTCATCAGACCAAGTGTGTCCCCTTGGGAGCACCGGTTCTGTTTGTTAAAAAGAAAGATGGCAGCATGAGAATGTGCATCGACTATCGAGAACTCAACAAGCTGACGATAAAGAATAAATATCCCCTTCCTAGGATTGAAGACTTATTCGATCAACTAAGAGGTGCAGCAGTATTCTCGAAAATCGATCTCAGATCTGGATATCATTAGTTAAAAATCAAGGCAGTTGACATACCTAAGACGGCATTCAAGACCCGATATGGACACTATGAATTCACTGTGATGCCATTTGGTTTCACAAATGCTCCTGCAGTGTTCATGGACTTGATGAATCGAGTCTTTCAGCAGTACCTAGATAAATTTGTCATTGTCTTTATCCATGACATACTGGTTTACTCGAAAGATCTGAAACAGCACGAGGAGCACTTGAGGATTGTGTTGGCCACTTTGAGAGTAGAACAGTTGTACGCCAAATTTAAGAAATGCGAATTTTGGCTTGAGAGGATTGGGTTCCTAGGTCATGTCGTGACAGCCAAAGTTATTGAAGTTGATCCCTCCAAAGTTGAGGTCGTAACGCACTGGCCGACAACTGCTCATGCTGGAGATGTGAGAAGCTTTATAGGGTTAGCTGGCTACAACGGGCGATTCATTAAGGGTTTCTCTAAGATAGCAGGCCCTATGACTCAGCTGACACGGAAGGGTGTTAAATATCAGTGGACAGACAAGTGTAAGCAGAGTTTTCAGGAATTAAATAAGAGGTTAGTATCAGCTCCAGTTTTAACCATTCCCAATGGTGCTGAAGGATTCTTTATTTACACTGACGCATCAAAGCACAGTCTGGGAAGCGTTCTTATGAAGCATGGGAAGGTGGTTGCTTATGCGTCGAGACAGTTGAAAACACATGAGCAGAACTATCTCACTCATTACCTGGAGCTTGCAGCAGTAGTGCATGCTTTAAAAATATGGCGCCACTACTTATATGGGAGCAAATGAAAAATATACATGGATCGTTGAAGTATTTCTTTACCCAAAAGGAGCTGAACATGAGACAATGACGATGGCTGGAGTTGGTAAAGGATTATGACTGTACTATTCTTTACCATCCAGGTAAAGCCAATGCAGTGGCTGATGCATTGAGCAGGAAGAATGCTGAACAGCTATTAGCATTGGGTACTATTCAGGACCAGTTGTTTCGGGATTTTCAGAATTTAAGGATTGAAATGCTAAGCCCATCAACCCGAAAGTCCGGTAGGCTAACAAACCTACTTGTTAAACCAGACTTAAGAGATCGGATTGTAGTGGCCCAAAAAGATGACAGATATCTAGAGGAGATCAGGTCTGGAGTAGGGACCTCGCGACAATGAGGATTCGAGACTGCCTCAGACTCAGGACTGATGTTTATGGATCGACTCTGTGTTCCGAATAATGAGCAGATCAGGAACGAAATCTCACAGAAGCTCATTCGGCTCCTTACACAGCGCATCCAGGTGGAACAAAGATGTATCACGATTTGCGTGATTCCTTCTAGTGGAGGAACATGAAGGAGAGCGTTGCGAGGTTTGTCTCATGTTGTTTAGATTGCCAACAAGTCAAAGCTGAGTATTAGAGACCCTCAGGCTTGTTAAATCCTTTGGATATACCTGAGTGAAAGTGAGAGAAAACCATGATGAATTTTGTAGTCATACTTCCAAAGTCAGTCAAGGGTCATGATGCTATATGGGTTATTGTTGACCGACTTACTAAATTGGCTCATTTCTTGCCAGTTCGAATGACCCTCAGTGTGGATCAGTTGGCACAGCTGTGTGTTAGGGAGATTGTCCGACTACACAGAATACCAGTTTCCATTGTATCCGACTGATATCCGAGGTTCACCTCAAGGTTCTGGAAGAGTCTGTAGACTGTTATGGGTACTCGATTGAACTTCAGCACTGTGTACCATCCCCAAACAGATGGACAGCCTGAGCGTACCATTCAAACCTTAGAGCACATGCTTAGAGGTTGCGTGTTGGATTTAGGTGGCCTATAATAACAGTTATCATGCCTCTATTGGCATGGCCCCATACGAAGCACTATATGGCAGAAGATGTCGTTCACCGATCTACTGGGATGAGGTTGGCGAAAAAAATTGTTGGGGCCAGATCTGGTAAGGAAAACAGTTGCACAAATTGAGAAGATTCGGTCGAGGATTAAGACAGCTCAGGACTGGCAGAAAAGTTATGCTGATCTGAAAAGAAAGAACGTAGAGTTCCAGATTTGGGATAAGGTATTCCTTAAAGTGGCACCTATAAAGGGTGTTCTGCGGTTTGGAAAGAAGGGAAGGTTGAGACTACGATTCATTGGACCATTTGAGATATTGGAAAAGATTGGCAATGTGGCATATAGACTAGCATTGACACCTGAACTTTCGGCAGTACATGATGTTTTCCGTATCTCTCTGTTAAAGAAATACATATCTGACCCGAATCATGTTGTAAGTTATCAGGATATTGGGATTCAGAAAGATTTGTCCTGTGAGGAAAGCCCAACATGCATATTAGAGAGGAAAATCCATATCTTGAGGAACCGAGAAGTACCATTAGTCAAAGTCTAGTGGGGCCAACATGGAAGTAGCGAGGTCACTTGGGAAAAAAAGGAAGAAATTCGAAATAAATACCCAGACCTCATAGATTCAGGTAAGCCAAATTTCGAGAACGAAATTTATTTTAAGGGGGTAAGGTTGTAGCGACCCAAAAATTTTTAGAAATAAATTTTATTAAATAGTTATGCATCCCTATAATCTCACCAATTTTAAAGTTTGTTTAAGTTCGCGCTCGTCCAGTCAAATACTCTGAAACTTAATTAAAATTTTATATTAAATAATTTGTTTTCTAAACTCCAAATCATTTGCATCAAACGAATTTTATTTCAGCTATTTTATAAAAACTATAGCTCGTCATGTCTTAGCCGCAGTTATTATTTCGTAATTTATTCAGCTTCGACTACCGGTACACATGAAAGTTTGTATACACTATAACTCCAACTCCCGGTCAAACTAGAAGATTGTAACTCAAAACCTATAAACCTAATCACTCCTCATACGCATTACACACATACAATTCCAGCAAAGAATCTATGAGTCTGCCTCTGTGTTCTTCTTTAAACTAATAGTTAGATACATCAATATACTTAGAGATACACATAGCCATACAATGCACTCAAGAAATCTTGTGCCCAAATTACACAATCAGATACATGTGAGGCATTTTCCACCACTGGCTAATGCCCCTTCATCGCCGGAATTTCATCAGCCAGTCACCTCCATCCCGGCGGCAAATCGAATCCAACCCACACACCCCTACTGCCATCGGCCAAAAAGGAAAAAAAAACAACAAAACCATGGAACCCCAACTAATCCCAGCTGCGCGGACACATCGCTCATCTGAATCGCACCCCTTATCTGCTGTCAAACAGCCACTGCAACCCCTCTGCCCGAGCCTCAGCCTTCGTGACTCTCTCTAAGTCCTCTAAGTCGACCGAAATTCTGAACCCAAAGGTCGCCCATGCCACCTACCGCGGACCTTGGTTGACCCTCCCAAATCGGTCGTTGAGCCGGACCGCAACCCCTGCTAGCCCCACACTTGCAACCCAAAAATCACGAGGCACGACTCCTTGGCCAACGCAAACCCAGCCGCGTCCCTCACCCTCTCACCGGCATCCCTTTCGCCGGCTTGTCGGTCGCACGCCTTTTGGTCAAAAAACCCACTTCCATTTTCATCTGCTTGTTTCAGCGGATTTGGGAGATGGGTGGGATTTGGGAATTTTTATAAAATTTTGAATTTCACCCGAGTCCCTGAGTTCGGTTTTGAGTCATTTCGGTCCTTGAGATTTCATTGACTCTTAAGCAGCTCAAAACTATCTCTTAGGGTATTTTCTAACCCGAAACAATTGTGGTGTCGATTTTAGTCCCCAGGTTCTGGGTATATTTTGAGTCAGTCCTAAGGGTTTTGGTCTTGTCAGTCTTAGTTCCCAACTCTGATTATGTTCAAACTAGTCCCTCAAGTTTTTAGATTTGTTTATTGAGTCTTAAACGTTTCCAGATTTATTGAATTGGGTTTCCAACTTTCTGTTTTCTTGAACTCGGCCTTGGAGTTTGTCATCCACCTTTTTAGTCCCAGCCCTAAACTATTCCAGTATTTCAGTTCAGTCCCTAAAGTTTATTTCCCTTTTTATAAAGTATTATTTCTTTCGTACTAAAATAATTTATTTTATTTTGACTAGACGAGGTGTGAAGATTCATAAGCGAGTAAAATTTTTACAAAGGTTGCCCAGCTCACAAGTTTAAGGTAATCTCATTTTTCTAGAAAAAAGTTATTTTCAAAAGTATGCGCAAAATTAGTTGATCTGTGCTACCAGTATGTATATGAATATGTGATCTATATGTTTATTATATGCATGAGCTTATTTGCTTTATGCCTAAGACGAGACGAGACGAGAAGATGTATGAGATGCATGAAATACTTGATTACTATGCTCTAGTATTTACTTACTTTATAGCATGAGACGAGAGTCGGAAGCCTGCATTTACCATACGATACTTGTTTTCGAATAAAGAATCAATTTTTGAGATATTCATGTAATTGCATGTTTATATGTATATCACGGTATAAGTTAATTAATTTGCGCTGAGACTACTGAGTATTTTTATGAAATACTCATCCTTTCAAATTACAACATTTTGCAGGTTCAGAATCAAAGGAGAGGCACTGAGCAGTGGTGGCATCAAACTTAGAATTTATTATGGAATGAATTAAATATTTTTACTTGCTCGTGGATATTTTCGAATTCCTTATTCTTTGACATTAATAAGTTCTTTTTCCCGGAATATTATTTTCCAAGTTTATTTTTTCGCATATTTCTACCCGCAGTTAAATATGGAATGAATTAAATATTGTTAACGTCCTGGGTGCTTAGAATTCAGGGTGTTACAAAGAGTCATTGAAATACAAGAAAAAAAGAGCAAACTAATCTAAACATGGAGAATAACCACCTCCCTTCTTCTTGCCCCGTGTGAAATATCTGTTGTCGACCTTATCTCTAAACTACATGGAGTCCAGTGAAACACTACAACTGTTCCAAGTGGAACCACGACCAGAGACCAACAGGGCAAGAGGAGGGGCAAAAGGCCTCACCTGTGCACTCAACAAATGAGGGAGTACATGGGTAGGCATAGGTGGGCAACGAGCTACCGACTGTGGCAGTGCCTACATGTCCACTGACTCAGAATCCCGTTGAGGATCAGTATCCTCCTCCAAAGTATTATACATGTAAACAATAGGCTTGCTACTAAGAGAATGTGGGGATGCAATAGTGTTCAACTGACAGAGTCCCATATCATCCAAGTCTAACATAACATTGGCCTACATCCTATCTGCAGGGCTAGACCACTGACTTGCGGAGGCCACTTATCCAACAGAACTGGAGGAAGCACCTTTTTTTCTTAGAGGAAGAAGGAGACATGTCAGAGAGCCCAATGATGTGTTCAATAGCAAGCAAGATCTCCTCTGTAGCCCTCTTCAACTTCTTACCTACTGTCAAATCATGCTTATTAAAAGTGTAAGCATCAAATCCCACGGAGTTTCACGGTCTAAAATTGTTTGTCACATATCCATACTTATCCCATAAAGATTCCGACCACCTATTGACAACAAATCCACACTACACACACTAGTATTCGGTGAAGTACTAGCCATAGGCTACAGGGAAAAGAGACCAATACAAAAGAAAAAGAAGTATTAAGAGGTACAGTCGGCACAGCAGGAGATGCAATAGTGGGCACAACTGGTAACACACAAGTACTAACTCCAGAAGCACAAGACTCAACCAAACCAGTAGAAACAAAAATAGATGGCAAAGTAGAAGTACTTACTGGTGGAGAAGAGTCAACTGGGGCCACTAAAGGTGGAGTGAGTGAAACAACTGGTAGGCCCTGCACAACAAAAGATGTTTGTCCCTTGGTCCCAGCCACAAGAACCCACTGTCTAGCTGGTGCAGAAATAGCCTCTTTCCCCTTATCACGAGGAGAAGCAGCCGGTAAGGGTAGAGGCAGGAGGACTGGAGGCGGAACTTGAGAAGAAGATGGAGGAGGAGGCACAGCAGGTCCAAACCTACAAGAACCCCCAGCATGTCGTAAGTGTCTAAGAATGGCAATGGGGTGGGTTTGGGGCGGGTATGCCTTCCACCACCCCCGCCCTATTAAGAAAACCCCCGCCCTGTACCGAATTGAATCAAGTACGAGGCGGGGGGAGGTTCGGGGAGGGTACAAGAAAAAAACTCGTTACCCGTCTCATTAAGAAAGTATAAAAAAAATTAAAAAAATTAGAAACTACATGGAAAAACTATCTAAAATATCATACATCAAGCCAAAATTATCAATACCATTCAACCACACTTCTAAATTCAAACCATCAAACATTAAACCACACATGGCATGTCAAATTTAAAATTATTTTAAAGAAACTCAAATTTTGAATTGTGTATTAAAGTTAGCTAAAATTTTAACATAAAGAATTGGGCAAAGTGGTTGAAGCACATTGATTTAACTATGGGTATAATAAAGAATTAGGCAAAGTGGTTGAAGCACATTGATTTAACTATGGGTATAAGCGTTTGAATCCTAGCAGGCTCTTCTCCTATATCAAAATTTTTTAAATAATTAAAAAGAAAAGTTACCGGGCATCAGGTTAGGACGGCTAATATCCGTCCCTGACCTAATAAGAGTTTGGCAGAGAATTTCACAGATCGTACTTGTCCCAAAGCTTAACAGGGCGGGTAATACCGCTCTGTTTGGGGCGGGTACCTACGGGTATTGGGTTTTAGGTGTAAATTGTTATTCCTACAAGTGTCAGCACTGAGTGTACAACAAAGACACCTACTCATAAACAATAGACTGTCAAAATCTTGCATAGGTCTTCTGTCAATCCACAACTATTAGGGAGCTCACACTCCAAATTCACCTTAGCTAAGACCTGAGCCTCACTAGGATGTACTAAATCAGTTGTAGCCTCATTAATATGTAATGGAGCTCCAACACTCAAGCTAAAGCACAAGCATTCCTTAGATCTCAAATGAACAGGTAATAAAGGAAAAGAAATCCACACTAGGGCAATAGGAGCCTCATAGTTAGGAGAAAAATCAGAAGTCGATTTCAAAACACGCATACGACATCCAAGGACAAACCACTCAGGCATCGAAAACAAGCATGTATAATCATCCTTACAAGTAAAGTGCAATAGTATATGTGATGTGTCAATCAAGCCCCAGTATAGCTACCAACAAAACCAATTTGCTGCAAGCAACTACGCACAGTAACCATAATAGGCTTGTCAAAAGCGAAATTACCAATCAGTGTTTACTGAAATGGATATGTCAAAAGTGCTTCCTCCTCCGCTCTAATAGAAAACACAGGCCCCTCATGATAAACATGAGCTGCTCTGTTGACAAGTGGCACCAGCAAAGGTGAAGCATTCCCAAAAATCTATTAAAAAAACTTTTTCGCAGTACGCTGCTCAATAGATAATCTCAAACAAGAAGCCATAGCAGAAGATACGTTCAACCAGATGGAAGACCATGTAGGACCTCCTAGGGGTAAGGAGCAGTACTGGGGTGACTACATAGTTGTGGAGCCCACACGTCATACAGGTGGTAGGTTTTCAGTCGCAGACTGGGCACGCCTCCTTGGTTGCAACAAAAAGAGGATTTTAGAGATGCAGCATTTCAATGATTTCCAAGCCCCTCAGCATACCAAAATATTACACCACATGAGTCATGCTTCCAATCAAGATCACCAATGTCACCAATGGTTCCACAAGAGGCATGAATACGTATTGATACTATAGGATGCAGAAGTGGGCAAAATTCTCACCCATGTTGAAATAACCACCATCAATACCACTCTAATGAGCCATGCTAAACACCCACTATCTACTAAGTGGCAACTACCCACTAATGAATCATCTATAAAAAGGTTTGAAATAATTACTTGATATGTTATTCGTTCTCTTCCAAGAGATATATAGCTCTCTTTGATATATAGCGCACACTAACTTTTTCTCACACTAACTATTCCTGCGTTGTCATACAGGAATAGTTTGCTGAGTTACAAACCCAAGTGCAAAATCTAATTAACTCTCATATGAACTAGAATCCTTCACAATAGCTAACGCCACCTATTGAACCTTCCAGCAGTCACAGTGAACATAAACCATCACACCATCGTGAACTATCTGTCCAGGTAACGGACTCAATATTGAAACCTGTTCAGACACCTAGGGTGGCTCCCAATGATTTAGTGGATGCATTGCTAAATCAGAAAAGCAGATGATGCCATGACCTGTAAGAATGGGAAATGGCCAGTGGTGACTAAAACCAATCCGTTCACCAAGGAAATTATACAATCACCTCTGCCAGTGAACTTTAAGATGCCTCAAATCGAGAAATATGATGAGGCAATAGACCAAATTGACCACATGCATTCATTTCAGGATCTTATGCGCTTACATAGATTATCAGATGCAGTAGTATATAGAGCCTTTTCCACTACATTGAGAAAATAGGCACATAATAGGTATGAGACACTTCCTTCCAGTCAATTGCTTCATTTGATGATTTTGTAGCAAAGTTTGCATCTTTCTTTGCTAGTAGTACATGACAGAAGAAAACATCCATCCGTTTGATGAAAGTCTTTTGGGGTAAAGATGAACCATTGAGGGATTATATTACTCAATTCAATCGTGCTGTTGTTGGAGTGAAGGACTTGCAAATGTCTTTAGTCATTGCTGCTACAGTGAACTGGTTGTGGATCTATGCTTTTTAGTCTTTGTTATCAAATAGTACACCTGAGAGTATGATGGGTCTATCACTTAGAAGTGAAAAATACGTTGATTGCAAAGAAACGACCGGGTTACTAATTCCTGTCGTGAGAACGGCCCGGTAGAGACATGCAAGTGAAAGACCGATTCAGACAATGGTTGTTCAACTTGACAGTTCATTCATTGTTTGAGCACGTCAATAAATTAGCTATAGTATTGTTTAAATTGACGATTCATTCATTGTTTGAACGTGTCAAAAGATATATGGTTTGTTCATCATTTGAACGCATCAATAAGTTGGTTGATAGTTAATAGCCTGATCAAATAGTAGGACGGGAGAAATGAATGTACGAATGCAATTAACAAATGAACAAGTGCTCTCACATTCAACAGCTTCAAGACTTGAAAAAATTGGACAGGAATATCCTTGACTCAGACGTGTGCTCTTCCGATCTAAAGTCAGTATACTCTATATATCAAAGAGAACCTTATATCTATTGGAGGAGAACAATGAATATCTCAAATAAATTATCTCATACCTTTTTACGGATGGTTGATTAGTGGGTAGTTACCACTTAGAGGGTGGTTGCCATGACTCATGAGAGTGGAGTTGATGGCGATTATTTCAACATGGGTAAGAACATGGCCCACTCCCCTATCTTATAATATCACATGTCCCTTGTCGAAAACTATTACGAGTATGACAAGTGATAGCATACGTCCAATCATGAGCTCAAACCAGGCAGAAACACTATCAGAGGGATCATTAACTTTTTGAACCAAAGAGTTCTCAGCTGTGCAAATGACAAACAAATCACCAATCTTTGGACGCGTTCATGTGATGATGAATGAACCATCAACCAAATTATTGGCATGTTCAAATGATGAACGAGCCATCACGTTGATGCGTTCACGTGATGAATGATCCATCAACTTAAGAACAAATATTGGCTTTTAAGCAACCAACTTTCTGATGCGTTTGAACAAGTGATCTATCAAGCAAATGATGCGTTCTTCTAGCGAACGAACTACCATGTTGATGCTCTCATGTAACGAATGAACCATCACCTTGATTCTTTCATGTAACGAACGAAATATCATACTGATGCATTCAGGTAATGAATTATCTGTCAACTTAAAAACAAATGCTGACTTTTAAATAATCCAAGTTATTAATGCGCTTGGATCTAGAACCATCACCTTGATTCTTTCATGTAATGAACGAGTCATTATATTGATGCGTTCATGCAACGAATGATCCATCAACTTAAAAACAAATGCTGGCTTTTAAACAATCCAACTTATTAATGCACTTGAACAAGCGATCCATCAAGCAAATGATGCGATCTCATAACGAACGAACCATCACATTGATGTGTTCACACTAGGTTACACGGAAATAGAAACTAGACACGAAATGGGATACGACACGAGATGGGGAAACTTTATTCTTGAAAATGCAGGACATGAAATGCTACGGAAACATTATATAAATATTATTAATTTAATTTTATAAGTTTAATATTTAACTTCAAAATAGTATTAAATGATTGATATAATGTATTCAACCCATTCTAATTAAAATTTTAATATAACATCTTGTTTATCTTAAAAAACCTCATAATTCACAAATTAGCAATAAAGGGAGAAGAATATTCTTTAGTTTTTCTTTGGTTTAGTTGTAATTACAGTATCACAAATTGAATTATAAGTTCATAAATATTTTAATGAATTATAAATTAACTTTTAGTTAAATATAATTAAGAATTTATTTTTGTTAAACCACTGTAAATTTTTAGGTAAGAGTTTTCTAAATGTTTCGTTAGAGTTTCCATGGAGTTTCCAAATTTTGTAAAAAATAGGAAACTCTTTTAGAATTTCTAAAATGTTTTCAGAGAGTTTTCTGGGAGTTTTGGTTTCTGAAATGTTTCCGACGCAAAACGCTGGCATTTTAAGAGTTGCCTTGCTTCATAGCATTCATATAACAAACATTCCATCAACTTAAAAACAAATGTTGTCTTTTAAACAATCCAACTTCCTGACGTATTTGAATGAGCGATCTATCAAGCAAATAATGTGTTCTCATAACGAACAAACCATCACATTGATGCATTCACGTAACGAACAAACTATCACATTGATGCGTTCATGTAACAAGCAATCCATCATCTTAAAAAAAATGTTGGCTTTTAAACAATCCAACTTCTTGATGTGTTTAGACGAGTGATCCATCAAGAAAATGATGCGTTCTTATATTGAATGCGTCATCACATTGATGCGTTCACGTAATGAACAATCCATCAACTTAAAAACAAATGTTGTGTTTTAAACAATCTAACGTGTTGATGCGCTTGAATGAGCGATCCATCAAGCAAACATTGTGTTCTCACCTTTTAACACATTCAAATAGTGAACGAACAGTTAATCTGAATAATACTCTATCAATTTATTGATGCACTCAAACAATGAACTAAGAGTCAAGTTGAATAACCATAAATGTCTAAATCTTTCACTTGCTTGTTTCTATCGGAGCGTTCTCACGAAGAGAATTAGTGACCTCTATCATTTCCTCACAATCAATATACTTTTCACTTCTGAGCAATAGATTTGTCATGCTGTCAGATGCACGACCATGCCTTCTAGTTCGAGACATGGCTTAACTCAGTTCCCCTAGATGGCACTAATTGATCTAATAGTCAAACGGAAAAAATGAACGAACGAACCCAATGAATGAACAAACAAGTGCTCTTGCCTTTAACAACTACAAGACCTAAAAAACATCGATGGGAATCTCCCTGATTCAACTTTGGTGTAAGAAAATGTCAGTGTACTTTATATATCAAAGAGAACCATTTATCTATTGGAGGAAACAATAAATATCTTAAATAAATTATCTCATACCTTTTTATAGATGGTTGATTAGTGGGCAGTTACCATGACTCATGAGAGTGGAGTTGATGGTGGTTATTTCAACATGGGCAAAAACATGGCCCTTCTGTAGCGACCCCAAAATTTTTGATCAAAATTTTTAAGTTAAACTTTGGCTAGGGTCGCTACGACTTCTTTTAATTAATGACCACAATAAATTTGTACATACTCGTCTAGTCTAAACATTAAATATAAAGTGCAATTTAATTTTTAGTTGAATTCCAAGTTATTTTACAAAGACAAGTCCAAGTTTTAAACTTATTTGGTCCAAATATATTTTAAAATTTATTGTCTCTTTATGAAACATCATACCCAAAATGGTTTTAACAAATTATTCTTTAACCCAAATTTCCCACCAAGTCACTTTGTTTCAAATTGAATTCCTAGAAATTTGCCTATCATCCATTAGTTTGCTCCATATCACCCTCATTAAGTCTACCAAAATATATTATCATTAATTCTACATATTTACAAACAAACTAATCCCCTTCTCTTGCTTTCATACAACTTAATTTTAGTAATGTATTAACTCCCTTCCTTCTATCCACCCGATTCTCTCCTCCCAATCTCTCTATTTTCCCCTTCAATCTCCCCTAAGAGCAATATAAATAGGGACATTAAACAACATTCTCTTCACCACAACAAGCCATCAAAATCCTTTACACTCAAAAAGCTCTATTCTCCACAAGCTTCAGCTCAAGTTTTTGCTCATACTAGAGTTCGTACGCTCAGTAAGTCTCCTCGACTCTCATTATGCAATAAACACATTCAAGAATGGTGCATAATCTGGTTCCATCTTCACCATTGTTGCCCCATGACCCTCACTCTCTCTAATTCTCTGCCTCTTTATTCTTCCCACATTTGCAGACATCTTCTCCTTTTTATTAAAAGGGAAATTTGCCTATTGAATCATAAACTTTTGTGGTACAGTTATTTTGGTCCAAAACATTTCAATTTTAATTATTTTAATTCAAAGGCTTGTATTTGGTTTACTACAAACCCAAAACTAATTCCAACCCTCCTTTTTAGCTACTCATTTTAAATCTATACATTTCGATCCTCAACTACGACTCTTACACTCTTTCAAATTAGCCCTGAACTTCACTTTTAAATCTTTCCAATTTAGTCCTTAAGTTTTTAAATATTAATTCTTTAATATAATTCTCACTCATTTGAATATTCTCTAATGATTAGACAAGGCACAGTGATTAACTACAAAACACATTCAAACAAGGCTCAAGCTCGATCATCAATTAAGATAGACTCTTTAACTAAAATCCTTCCTTTTCAAAATGTGTGCACTAGTTTGAAATATTTTCTTGTGCTATTCATATTATGAGATTGACCTGTATAAACATTGTTTAGCAATGAATAGCAGCTTTTTACCTAGCATTTATGTGGCTTATTGTCTAAATTTTGTTGACTATCTGCCTAGAAATTATATGGCTTATGCCTTAGTGACTTTATTGTTCTAGCATTAAATTTCGTGACTACATTTTATGTTTTTATGATATGAATTGCTAGTCGTGCGCAGAGTCTATTGAGTACTTTTATAAAGTACTCATCCTTCTTTTACAAATATTTTTCCAGATAAAAGACTTTCAGGAAAAGGAGTTCGATGGCGCTAGAATGGCAAGGTGGTGCCCTATATAATTTTATTAGGTAGAAATGAGTAATTATTATTTTTTATGAAACATTAATTTTGTTCTATTATTAAAAAGAAGTTTACAAACGCTTCAAGTGATGACCCAGGTAAGTAGAACCCCGGGTGTTACACCTTCCCTTATCTTATAGCATTAGTGCCAAAAGACGATTGACAGTTCATTCATCATTACGTGAACGCATCAAAAGATTGACAGTTTATTCATCATTATGTGAACGTGTGAAAAGATGATTGAAGTTTCGTCCGTCATTACGTGAATGCGTCAAAAGGTTGATGGTTCATTCATCATTATGTGTCACTCATCATTAAGTGAGAACGCCAAAAGATGATTAACAGCTCGTTCATCATTACATGAACGCGTCAAAAGATTGACGGTCACTCATCATTAAGTGAGCGTGCCAAAAGATGATTGACAGTTCGTTCATCATTACTTGAACATGTCAAAATATCTACGGTTCATTCATAATTATGTGAACATGTCAAAAGATGATCGATGATTCATTCATCATTACGTGAAGGGGTCAAAAGGTTAATGGTTCATTCATCATGATGTGAATGCGTCAAAAGATGATTAATGGTTCGTTCACCATTACGTGAACACGCTAAAAGATTGATGGCTTATTTGTCATTACATGAATACGTCAAAATGTTGACAATTCATTCATCATTACGTGAAGGCATCTAAAGATTGATGGTTCATTCTTCATTATGTGAGCACATCAAAATATGATTGACGGTTCTTTCGTCGTTACATGAACAAGTTAGAAGATTGACAGTTCGTTCATCTTCTAAATGTGTCAATGAGTTAATTAAAAGTTCATTCATCATTTGAGTGCATAAATAAGTTGGTTGATGTTCGTTCATCATAAATAAGTTGGTTATACGTTCAACACTAACCTGAGAAAGACACATGGTCGTTGCTCAAGAATTAAAGCTCAATATTCTATCCGTACTCACCAATGGGTTATTTATCATACTATAAAAATTTGCTAACCTCTCAGTCCATGGTTAGGGCTCTATCCACTTAAAAAGTGAATGAACGCATGCTTAGGGACCTATTCATTCAAGAAGTTAAGAAATGCACCATTGGGGTACCGTTCGTTCAAAAAGCTGATGACCCCTCTTAGTTGAACTCATGCCAGATGAAGTTGTTTAGCGTTTCTACTTGGTTTAAGCACGTGATGGGACATATACTGTTACTTGTCATACTCCTAACAGTTTTCTGCGACCGACAACTGATGCGTTGAGATAGGGAAGTGGGCCATGCTCTTAACCATGTTGAAATAACTGCCGTTAATTTTCACCCTCATGAATCATGGTAACTGCCCACTAGCTATGAAGTGGCAACTACCCACTAATCAACCATCTATAAAAAGTTTGAAATAATTTACTTGATATGTTCTTCGTTCTCTTCCAAAAGATATATAGCTCTCTTTGATATATAGAGCACATTGACTATTTCTCACACCAGGGTGTAATCGGGGAGATTCCCGTCTGTCTTTTTCAGTTCTTGAAGCTGTTGAAGTCAAGAGCATTCGTTTGCTGATTCATTGTGTTCATTCGTTCATGTTGTTCATTTTTCCGTCCGACTATTGGATCACACACATTGGGATATATGTAAAAAAAAAATTATTGAAATAGTTGAAATGAAGTGAAAGTATATTATTTGTTGTTAATTTCTATCGGACGGGAAAAAACACTACTATAGAATTTGAAATAAAAATCCACATTACATGTCATTTCTTGTAATAAACGACACTATACTAGACGCGGTAGCAATTTTGAAATTAAACTTGAAAGAATAAATGTCGGTTCCGCCTAAGAACCAACATGTAACGTATGTTTAAATTATAGGCGTTAGTTGTAAATTTACAACCGACACCTATACTCAATAAAAGGCGTCGGTTCTCTTAAGGAACCGACGCCTATTATTAATAATAGGAGTCGGTTCTCTTAAGGAACCGAC